>PVKA01014698.1:25073-51844 GCA_004027165.1 Ctenomys sociabilis
AACAAACCCACCCTTTATTTCAATTTTACTTCAGGCAACAAGCCTACATGGATCTCTTCAGCGAATTGCCACAGCCACATCCAATTTAATGGGGTTTCTTTCTTTCTTTCTTTCTTTCTTTCTTTCTTTCTTTCTTTCTTTCTTTCTTTCTTTCTTTCTCTTCCTTCCTCTCTCTCTCTCTCTCTCTCTCTCTCTCTCTCTCTCTCTCTCTCTCTCTCTCTTCTTTCTTTTTTTTGACAGGATTACTATGGAGGACCACTTGAGCAACTCTCCTTAAAAGAAGAACAGCTGTCTCCATTTTGTCTGTGCCTCACCCTATTTCCATATCTTGATAGGTACAAAGCTGGCTAGGACTTTTCCTTTCCCCTTCAATTGGCTTTAAGCAACACATATCAGTCTAGCCAAGGTGCTGGTGATAGTCTTTAAAGATGGCACACATGTTTCTTTAATAATCCACACTTGCTGCTCTTTAATATGAGTGGGGTCAAGACAAGACAGAGAGCCCGTGTTCCATGCTATCAACTGGGATCGAGCCTCGAGATAGAGGCCATGACATCCTGGGGCATGAAACATTACACATCAGAGCTGAAGCACTGGACCCCAACACATCAGATACTACCTCAATAGTATAAGGAAAATTACTGTTTCCTTACATCCTTTTCTCTGCATATTGAAGAAATAAACGCAGGCCTCCTGGCCCAGCTCATAGTACTCACCTACTTCCTGCCATTCTCAGTCATTCATCTTTAAGCTATCCTTCTTTCATGACTGAATAAAACACAGGTTTGGCCCTGTGTTGAGACCTTTATTCCAGATGGCCATCACCATGGCTGGCCCTGGACCCCTTGGCTCCCCACAACTATAAATATGTGTTAGTGTCTTTATTCTCCATGGATTGTACTGGAAGTGGAGGAGTGATATTAACTTGATGGGATTCCAATAAGGTATTTTGGGATTATAAATATGAACTTGTTGGACAGAGAGGAGGGCCAGGAGGGGTTCTGTACAGATTACCACTGCTGTGCAGTTCAGACTGGCCTTGACTACACTATACCCCAGGCTGGCCTCACACTCCCGGTGATCCTCCTATCTCAACCTCCTGAGTACTGAGAGTACAGGCATGTACCACTGGGCCTGGCTGGTTGAGCACTTCTTACTCAAGATCATAAGCCAGCTGACTGTCATAGCTAATGTGTGGACCCAAGAGTCCATCGTATGGACTGAACTGTTTCTAAGTGGCACCACTATGCTGAGGATGTAGTACCTAGAAGCCAAGGCAAAGAGACGGTCCTAATCTGGCCTTGCAGGGTGCATGGCCCGTGGCTGTGCCAGTGAGCAGCAGGCTCCTCCTCCATCCTACCCGCTCCCCCCAAGATCTCTGGCTGGAACCCTGATCATGCTTTGTGTGTGTGTTTGTGTGTGACTGTGTGTGTACATGCACACATGCTTGTGCACAGGTACCTGTGTGTGTCATAGTGCACATCCGTGTGTTTGTGTGTGACTGTGTGTGTACATGCACACATGCGTGTGCACAGGTACCTGGGTGTGTCACAGTGCACATCCGTGTGTGTGTTTGTGTGTGACTGTGTGTGTACATGCACACATGCATGTGCACAGGTACCTGTGTGTGTCACAGTGCACATCCGTGTGTGTGTTTGTGTGTGACTGTGTGTGTACATGCACACATGCGTGTGCACAGGTACCTGTGTGTGTCACAGTGCACATCCTGTCCCATCCCGCCTCTCAGGGTCACACATACCAGCCCTTCTGCAGCAGATTTGTCCAACCTGCAGCCCACTTGCTCTTCTTTCTTTGATGTTATAATAATCAACACTGAGCTCATCCACGTGGCTGACACTGACAAAGGATCTACAAACTGTGGTACAGTGTTTCAGGGTAAATCCTGAGGGGCTTTGACTGACCTTAGTCAGATACAAAAGTTACATTTCATGTTATATAGGTCTTGCTCTATCTTGGTCTTAACTATCCAGCAGAAAAGTATAAAAACAAGGTATAAAAAGTAAAGCCATATTACTATGCTGAGCTATAAAAGACTGAAGTCAACAACTTCTGACATTGCCAGTCCTGTGAATAACCCACTACTATTATGGACTACTGGACTATATTGGATTATTTTGCTGAACTGGCACACCTACAATTTTTTCTGTGGTACCAAGGATTGAATTCAGGACCCTGTACTTGCCAGGCAGGCACTTATTCTACTGAACTATCTCCCTGGCCCCCCTACAATATTTAAACGGCAATGGAATACCCATCTCTGACAAAACTAAACAAAAAAGGGACATATAAATGAAGTACCATTTTGTAGTGAAATATATATATATATATATATATATATATATATATATATATATAATTAGGATAAATATTCTCTTAATTCAATGAGAAGAAAGATTTGTACTAACAATGCTTGGACAGGATGTCATGTCTGAATCTTGTACTATGAATAACTACTATGAAGAAAACAATATGCAGTGAATTAATTATTATAACTGTCCTACTAACCTGTTTTGAAACTGTCTCACTGCTATTTGTATCTCAATAAAATTAATTAAAAAATCAATATTGAAAATGAAGTATTGTGAATTATGCACATTAACTATGCAGTTATTTCCTACGGGCCCAAGACAGACCCTCTCTGCTCAATGCAACCCAGGGGAGCCAAATATTTGAGCACAATTCCAGGCATGAGCTCCTTCAGTCAGCCTATTAAGGGGCAGGGAGTAGTAAAATTTTTTATTTTGGTAAACAATATATAACATACTTAACATTTTTGCTATTTACATATACAGCTCAGGGAGTGACCATAAGTCATTGAAAATATTCCACAATCACCACTGTCATCCACCTACTGAATGTTTTTCATCTTTTCAACAATAAATTTCATACCTGTTAAGCTGCAACTCCCCATTCTCTGTCCCACAGCCCACAGGAATAATTTGTTATTCAAATGTCAGGTGTTTAACACAGGGGCAGCCCTGGCTTCTCCAAACACAGACAGGGCAGTTTCCCAAGGATCACTTCTACTGTCTCTTAATGTAGCAAGAAAAGATCATGGAATGTTCTTTGTGGACAGTGAGCGTACCCCTGGGATGTCGCTGCACACCTCATGTGTCTGGACTACAGGACATTCAGAGGTATATATTTTAAACTTCTCTTTTTACTAGTGAAACATCTAAATTGAGGGCATTGGTCTTTAAGTTTATAAGCAGGAATATTTAGGAGAAGCATTACTTTAATCCCCTGAGGTGAATTCACTAGCCAGCCACACATGAAACAGGTTTGTGTCAGAACTGGGGTTTTGGTGTCATATTTCCGTATTTTATTTCTTTTGCCAACATTCCAGGAAGAGTTCCTGAGGTGAGATTTAAAATGGAGCAAATTTCAATCTGAGAAATGTCAGTTGCCAGAAATTTTAATACTTTGTTACTTGTTTTTTTCATTCTGTTACAAGATGGCAGAAAATAAATTCTGCAAGGTTTCCAGAAGGCGACAACAGAGCTTCAGAAAGGTCTCCGCCCTGTTAGTTCACTTGTAAACTACTGTTCAGCTCCGTTGCATCCTCAGGCCCTGCTGCCCAGCCCTGGCACCGCCACAGCTGAACTCGCGTAGCATCAGGAACAACGCTGTGGTGCGCCCGGAAGCGGCAGCGCAAGGTCGGATGCACCCGCAGGTACCAGCGTTGGGGTCCCTTGTACCTCTTCTGCACCAATGCCACTGTCCTTGAACACGCAGCGCTGAGGGCAGGAACGCTCTGGGCAGCCTGGCTTTAGGAAGAAGGCTGGACACGCCGTGGGACCTCGCGTCCTGGCCCCGCGTCCTGCCCCTCTCCAACCACGCGTCCTCCCTTGCTTGCTTGCCTGACTTCCTTTTCAGTACATGTTCACAGTACATGATGTTTACATTCCTTGTGTGGAGTTTATACATGTACATGATGCATCTTAATTCCTTTTCTTAAACTCCTTTTCCTTCCTTCCCTATCCCTCCATTTATCACTCTATCTCAATTCCTGTTTTTTTAATTTATTTTTAAACATGTATTTATTTGCTTATTTATTTGGTACGTGCTTATAATGGCTACCCCTTCAAGGATGGAAAACTGTTTGTTGTTTTTCATCCCTGCCTTGGGCTGGAGATATAGCCCAGTGACACAAGCCCTGCCTGGCCTGAGTTCATTCCCAGTATCAAAAAAGAAAAAAGAAAGAAATTCCATTCTGGCCTTTCTGGTCTCCTAACATATCAGAGAACAGACCTGCTTTGTTTGCTTGGCTTTGATTGGCCCAGGTCCTTACAACTCCCGCCTCCAGAGTGATTCTGTCCTCTGACTGGCCAGACCGGGCCACGCCCACCCCTACTTCTCCCCAAGCCAGCACCTAGCCAAGAGGCCCACAGGCCAGCACGCGCTCCTCGCGTGCCTGATGGGTGTCCCAAGTGAAAGGAGGAAAGATTCACGGTTTACAGAACATAGGTACCAGCGTGGAACCCAAGGTCACTGAATAATTCGTGAGCTGGGCAGAAACACCTGGCAATCGTCTCTGTTCAGAGAAAATATCAGACACCTGACAAACAGAATAGAAGGAGCGAGGAAGTGAGAGAAACAGGGAAAACAGAAAGGCAGGGACAGGAAGTAAAGGAGTTTTCACTGAGGAAACGCCGAAATGTTAGAAGGGCTTCACTTAGTATATGTAGCCCGGGTATCAAAGCTTCTTGATTCACAGCCAAAATGAGAGGACTGGAAAATCCAAATTATTTAATTCCACTGAGCTGAACAGCTTGGTTACCCAATAACAACTATTCTCTAGCTTAAAAAAAAAAAAAAAAAAAAAAAAAAACCCTCAGAAAGAATGACAAGCAAGGGGTCGGGGAGATGGCTCAGTAGAATAAGTGCTTCCCTGGCAAGTGGACGTGTCTGAGTTCAATCCCCGGTTCCACCAGAGGAAAAAATCAAAAAGAATGGCAAGCCATATATTATGTGGGAATGTCAAGTCACAAAATTAGTTTTTGTTTTCTAAAATACCGTTAATTTGAAAAAAGATGCAAAAGTACAATTTTATTTTTAAATTTTGTTTGTGCAAACCTTCGTAGTTTTTGAGGCACATGAATTGAAAGTTCCATTTCTTCCCCGCAGACAAATGTCAATTCAGCATATATCCTTCCAGATTTTTCCATGAGCTTCCACACAGGGACACATGTGTGTGGATCTGGATGCTGACAAGCATGCACTGCCTAAGCATCTATGCCCCACCTCTCGTCAGCATGCAGAGGTACAGTCCTCCCTGGCCCCTGTGGCACATGGGCTGGGAAGGGGGTGCGAGGTGGCTGAATGCACAGTAGAGTGGAGAGAGTGGAGTAGTCAGGCCCTTTTCCATTGATCCCCTTTTCTGAAGAAGTTTGAAAAGCATCATGTACACCAACTAGCATTTACTGTCCATCTCCACAAGGACAACTCTGGCAGTCTGAAGCTCTTCTTTGGATGGGAGTAATATTCTTCCACAGTATAAAATGACACGTTGAATTCCAATGCCAAGTATTTGAATATTTGACATTTCACCCACTGCAATTGCACATTTCAAAACAACCTAACATTTCTTTATAACATTAATATGACCTGGGTTGAGAAGGAAGAGACGGGGGCATAAGAGTTGTGGAAGAGGAACCAAACCTCTGCTTCTAAAAGAGGAGCAAGGAGTCAAAGGTCAAGCTGAAAATCATAAAGCAGGAAAGCAGGTTATAGGGAGGTGGTGAAAACCGGAGTAATCCGTGAAAAGAATGAGAAACTGGGCCTCTGGGTACTGGAACACACACAGAGAAAAACTACTGTCTACAGATTTTTTTTTTTTTTTTTTTTTTTTTTTTTTTTTTTTTTTTTTTTTTTTTTTTTTTTTTTTTTTTTTTTTTTTTTTTTTTTTTTGTCTTTTTGAGACAGGGTCTCACTATGCAGTTCAGTCTGGCCTTAAGCTCACTTTGTAGCTCAGGCTGGTCTTGAACTCACAACAATCCTCCTGCCTCAGCCTCCCGAGTGCTGGGATTACAGGCATGCGCCACCATGCCCAGCTGACAGATTTTGAAAGAATCTAGCAGAGGCATTTGAATCTTCAAGCTGTGTGAATATTGTAACTGTCAACAGGAGGCAGAATGTCCAGTCCCACTCCTTTGAGTTCATGGATCTCAATGCATCAGCTCACCAGTGTAGACTGATCTTGAGCATCCTACTGAGGCCATGTCTTGCAAGCTCAGGCCGCATATTGTGGTGCTAGTGTGGGGGGAGGGGGAGTGGTTAAATTACTGAGTGCGTCCTTGAGGGAGACATGGGAACCCCGGCCTGCGGCTCCCGCTGACACTCACGCTTGCGTCACCGTAAGATAAGCAGCTTCTTCTGCCGCATACTTCCACCATGATGTGATCTCAACAAAGGCTTCACAACAACTTGTGGCCATGGACTGAGCCCTCCAAAGCTCTGATCCATAAAACTTTTCTTCTCTTTAAGTTGAGTTCTTAGGTGTTTGTTACAGAGACCAAAAGCTGATTAACACACTTACCAAATAAAAAAAAGAAAGTTCTTCAAGCTGTCCTTCTCTCACACCCAGTCCTCCTAGATAGATTAAGCCAGCCCATCCTAGAATTGCTAAGCTTCTCAACTGATTCCATGTCACTTTCAATCTCTTTTTTTCTCACAGGAAAGACCAGAAGTTCATGGCCAAAGACTTGAGTTGGATTTTAGTAAACTGAGTATGAGTAATCCTGAAACAGCAACTGTCCATAGGATCTGGGCAGGCCAAGAAGGCCCCACCTCTGTCAGAAGCCAGAGCTTCCCCTGGCCTGCAGGCTCCAGTGGGCACTGTGCTGAGAGCACTGCCCTGCTGGCCATATGACTGAGTTGTCCAACAGACATCATCTGTACAGCCAAACACCTGTCCCCTCAGGCCTACAGATGCGTTTGCTTCTCATTCAGACCTTCTGGCCCCTTCAGCATCTAGAAGGTTCTTTGCCCAACCCAGACCTGGGCCTGTGGCCAAGACAAGAGAAAATTCCAGAACCTAGGGCACAAATCTGAGTGCTATGGGTTAGCCAAGTTTGTCTCTATCTATCTATCTATTGATCAATCAACCGATCATTTGTTCTTCCTTTCCTTTTCTCTTTGTGTCTTTCTTGCTTGCTTGCTTTTTTTTTGTTTTTTGTTTTGGTCTTGTTGAGACAGGGTCTTGCTATACAGGCTGGCCTTAAGCTCACTTTGTAGCTCAGGCTGGTCTCAAACTTGCAACAATCCTCCTGCCTTAGCAAGTGTTGGGATTAAAGGCATGCGCCACAACGCGGAGCCTGCTTGATTGCTTTCTTTGTTCTTTTTTTGTTTACTTTTTAGGTGCAAACAAAATCACAGTTGCTAAAGCTTTGTGTGAAGAGCAGATGAATCAAACCCTCCACACATGGGCTGGCAAGATAGCTCAGCAGACTAAAGTGCCAGCTTAGGTAAGCACAGTGACCAGTTCAATCCCTAGCACCACATGCCATGCAAGTCCCACTCCCAGGATGTGCTGAACTGGCCACAAATAAAGTAAAAAAAAAAAAAAATCAGCAGGGCATGGTGGAGAATGCTTGTAATGCCAGCACTACAGGAGGCAGGAAGATTGCAAGTTTGAGTCCAATCTCTGCAGCTTAGCAACTTAGTGAGACTCTGTCTCAAAATAAAAGGTTATGAAAGGACTGGGGGACACACCTCAGTAAGAAAGCCCTGGGTTCAACCGTCAGCACCATTTTTTTAAAATGTCTCACACCCAACCTACTGAATACCCTGACAGCACATGCCTCGCTATAGATGACAGGTAGTTTCTGCTTAGGACCCCACATCTCACTAGGAGCTGACGTGTGCTCCTGTCACTAACCTGCACTGTAAGAAAGGTCACACTACAGCATATCTCTATGCAGTAGAAGTTTAACGGCCAAAATGTAAAGTATGGTTTCTGCTAAATGCATGCATCACTTTTGCACCTCATAAAGCTAAACAAAATAAAAAGCATAAGTCAAACTAGAATCTCTTAGCATTCACTAAGTCCAGGAAAGAGAGCCATGTGCAAGGCATGTATGTACCTGGGGTAAGGCCCATATCTGCGTCTGAAAAGGCCCCAGTTCCTCTGGGATGAGGGGCGGAAAAGTCCAGGTGGCATCTGGGGGTCAAGACCCAGGGAAAGCATAGGATGCTGGAGACCAACCTTTGTCACTTCCCTGGTCCAGGCTCACTCTTGCCCACCCCCAAGCTGATCAGTAGGACCTGTAAGAGGATCGAGGATCAGCAGGGGGCACTGTACGTCCTGATACCTGCCTGTCCTCCCCAACACATCTGAGACCGAGGGCTGGTCCTGCACCTCCCGCATGCCTCTCCCTGCTTTGTTGAGGAAGTCCTCCTGTCACATGCAGCAGTGACAGTTTCCTGCAGCCTTCAACATCTGTGCGTCTCAGCAGGACTCTCACCGGCCTCACACATGCTTTGGAGAAGCCAGTGCACGTGCTCTTCTCTCTCCCAAAACCCACCTTGTGAAAACAAGCATCTTCTGAAAACAGGGCTCTGAGGCTGACCAGCCTCAGTACAGGCATGAACACATTGGCGTTCGTTTTCAACTCAGAAATGTTCAAAAGATGAGCTAAACTTACACACAAAGCAAGCTTTTATTTATGGCATTAAATAACCCTTTCCGATATCACTGGTCCTCTGTACCTGTGGATTTAACCAACCATGGATCCAAAGTATTCAAGTAGAATACTGGGTCTTCTCTGTGTGCAGACTCTTTTTCTTGCTAATAGTCTTAATGCAGGTAGCGCCTATTCACCCAGCATTGTTATCGTGTTATACAACACTTTTACAATACACGAACTCTGAAGAGCCTTTGGATTAAGACTGGACAGCATCTTCAGAGTGCGGCCTCCAAGACACACTCTCTGCTCCTCTGACAGCTTTCTAAAGGCAGGGAGCAAAAACCAACAAACTGGTGAAACAACAGGGAAGCACGCAGAGCTCAGGACCCTCCACCTGTGCGGGCCACTTTCTAAGCATTTTCTTAATTTCACCTTTTTCCTTGCCCATGTTCATGGTAGACAACTGTGCATCTTTCTTAGTTTGAAAGTAAAAATCATATATGCACATAACACTGTTAAAAACCGTAACTTCCATGTAACTGCTTTTCAGAAGTAGCTGATAACATTAACTTCTCTTAAAATAAGAAATGATGTATCTGAAATCATCTAAAACAAATATTCAAATACTAAATATTTAAATTTAAATATACCAAATATATATGTATGTATATGTATATATATATGTATATATATAACAATCCATAAAATGACAATTCAGTAATTTATACAGTTACAAATTATATAAATTATAATTATATATAGTTATAATTAAATATATATTCCTTTGTGGAAAAGCTATACATGTTAATACTAACTAAAAGAAATTGTAGTGGCCATATTAATGTCAAAATAGACTTGAGACCAAAGTTATAAATATGAAGAAAACAAACAAAAAACAAGAATCTGTGTATGCTTGAGCCAGGCAAGGTTTGTTAGATGCAACAACAAAACGCACAGTCCAGGGGTTTGCAAGATAGCCCAATAGACCAAGCACCTGCCTAGGCAAGCACAGGGACGGGGGTTCAATCCCCGTACCACATGTGGCACCGACCGGGCCCCCAGGCTGAGCTGGCCACTGAGTCTGGGTACGGTGGTGCATGCCTGTAATCCCATTTATCAAAATTAACAACATCTCTTCTTAGAAACACAATGCTAAGGGAATTAAAAACAAGCCACAGGACTGGGAGTAAAGGTCTGTCAGTCACTTATCTGATAAAGAACTTTCACTCAAAATAGAAGAACTCCTGCAGTCACCAATAATAGGGCTCTCAGGTGGACACACCGCTATGCTAAGGTTGATGCTAATCTTTCTTACAAGATTAAACATATGCCTGCTGTAGAACAACAAAAATTGCATTAGGGTGGACATTTAACCCTGAAACATTAGAACATCTTTGTATTAAAAGCTACAAAGAGACTGATGGAAATTTTATTTACGTTTGCCAAAGCTAGAAACAACTCAAACATCCTCCAATAGTGATTACAGTGGAGATCCATACATACTATGGAATAATCCTCAGAAAGAGGAAGGGACAAACTCCTAATAAATATAACAATTTGGGTAGAAATCACACCAAGCCAATCTTGAAGGATTAACTGTCTAGGTTATCTAGAAGGATTCTGACAGGACAAATTATAGAAAGAGGAGCAATACTTCCTGGGGTTTACGGAGGGATACAAGTGGTGGCCAGGTATGAAAAGTATCAAGAGAGACCCTCTTTAGGGACCCGTTCAGTGTTCCCAAGGTGTTTGTTATGATCATATGAATCAATACTTAGGATAAAATTTATTGGATTTAGTAAGCATCCATTAGATCCAACTTATTTTAAAATGAATACAATTGATTTATTTTATTTAGATTAATTTCCCAGTTATAATCTGGTATTATAGTCATGCAAGATATGTGCCATTAGGAGAAACTGCATAAAGAATATGTTAGATTCTTCTGTACTAACATGGATAAATTCACAATCAACCAATGTGAAAGTTAACAAAGAGTCAATAAAAGGAAACAGGCAAATGAATCTCAGGCAGGAAAAATTTTAACCACTGTTCACCAAAGGGGGATGGCGAACAAGGTCACGAACAGAAGCTCAGAATCACTGATCTACAAGGAGATGAAGATGATCGTCACACTGAGACGCCCCGACACATCTAATAGAAGGTCAAGAATTAATGAGAGCAGCTAACGCAAGTGTTCATGGGAAGTGGGGTAACCGGAAGCCCAACGCCCTGCTATTGTGCACATGAAGTAATTAATATATTAAAAATTTAAACCTAAGTCTCTCACCTAGCTCAGTGATGGCAAACCTTTTAGAGGATGGGTGCCCACACTGCACCCTGAAACCCACTTACTTGCTGACCAGTGCCAACACTGCCATTAAACCTGAATACTGAGGTTTTAGTTTAGAAAAAACAACATAGCAGCTTGGCTCACGTGCCAGCTGACAGGGCTCTTCCGCCCACTGTAGCGTGCATGTCGTGGGGTTACCATCACAGACCTAGCTAGTCCTCTTGTAGGTGAGACATGGGATATCCACATGGGAGCTGGCAGGATCTAGGGTGTATGGGACTAAATTAGCCACTGACTGGAGTTAGCCTAGTTCTGGGTGTGGCTGAATGAATCTACTGAAGAGAGAAGCCCCGCCCTGGGTGCAGGTGGCATTACCCAAAAGGCTTGTAGCCTGGATGAGACAAAAGGAAAGGGAGGCTTGCTGCTTCACTGTCTCCTCCCTGCCGTGCCCTGGACAGTTCCCCTCTGCCACGCCTCCTTGCCTTGGACCCAGACACCTGTGGGCTCTACAGACTGACCTGAAATGAACCTTTTCTCCTTTAACTTGTGGGTGTTGGGTATTTTGTCTCAGTGATGAGAAAAGTAAAGGCAACACATAAAATGTAATAAAAGCGTATATTCTTTCAGAGACTTGTATATAAATGTTCATTGTTGCTTCATTGTTTAATCGCCAAGACTGGAAAGAACCCAAATGTCCATTAGCAAATGATGAGGTAAACAAATCATGGTCTATCAGTACAGATGAACACTATCCAGCAATAAAAAGAGCAACTAATTGGCCAACTCTGCAGTTCTGGATGTTTCTCAGAATAATTTTGCTGAATGAAGAAGACCAGTCCAGCACGTGTACTGCATGGTTGCATTTATGTGAAGTGCTGCAACGTGTAAACTAATTTACACCAGCACGAAGCAATTTGTGATGATCTGGAGAGCGAGGAGTGAGGGATTAGGAAGGAGTCTGAAGAACCTTCATGGGGATAAGGGTGATATTTATGATCTCAATTATGGTGAGAGATTTGAGAGTTTAGCAAGTGAATATGTTAAAGAATGTTCAGTTTGCTGTATCTCACTCATACTTCATTAAAGCTGTTTCAAAACATTATACAGCAATGATACCTTACTTTATAGAGTATGTATGGACCTATAAATGAAGAAGTAAGATCTATTTGATCCTACAGAGAAATACATAGGGGGTGGAACAATCAGCTCAAGAGAGAGCCCTTAGAAAGCAAGGGAATATAAATCACATATTCAATGGTTATACTGTAACCATTATGCTTTCCATCTGAATGGCTCTACCAGTCAACAGTGCCTACCTCTGGTGAAGACGTGGTGAAGACACCTTTATTGGGAATGTCTGTGTATGCAACCCCTTGGGAACACATGTTTGATAATTCAGCCAAAATCGAGGTAAGCAAATGGCATCGCCTAGCAATTCAACTCATAGACACGCCCCAAAATATGTGCAATTGTGCACAAAATAAACTTACAACGGTTCTACTTACAAAAAAATCTGAGCAAAGTTTTAAGGTCCTCATCAGTATAAGAAAAACATCCAGTGCTTGCCATCTTATAACAAGTGACAAGTATCAGACAGGACAACTGAGGGACACAAGGGTGAAGGGACTTACCCATGGTCCACTCGCTGAGTAAAGGTACATCTGGAAAAGGGGGCTCCACACACTGGGCCTCCACTCAGAAGTGGAGTGTGCCAAGTGCTCCTGATGCACAACAGATTAAAACTATAAATTCTGTGTATTTCTGCAGTAGTGTCTGCTCTTTTTCATCATCCATGTTTCCAGTTGTTCTTGATGCCTATAAAGCAAGAGTGCAGGGAAAGACACTAAACAACCCAAGACACCACCCTTACCCTGAGGACAGGATTTACTGGTAGTGTAGGAGGGGGGAGGTGGCTTAGAAACATCTTGCGATGGTTCACTGCGGTGGGTGGTGCCAGCCACCTGAGAGAAAAGTGCCCGTGGTCAGTCTTGAGAACAGTGCTTTAAAGCATGAGGATGAGGGGGTTGACGGCAGTGAGAGCAAAGTCTCAGGGGGCAGGAATGAGATGACTTTGTGGTTATGGGGAGAGTGGAATAGAGGTTGAGCTTAAATGGAAGCTGAAGGATTGTCCGCTGTCCTCTAAATAAATGGGAAAATAAGGAGAAGCTCATTAAAATGAGTGAGCAGTCAGCGTGTAATCCTGTGCCTGTCCCACAGAGGCCTGGGCCCCTAAAGTCTAGTGTGCTGCTCCCAACAAAGCCACTGAGCTATGGGAGCATCCAGGCTCTGAGGCCCATGCATTCACTTCACCCGTGTGCTCGCGTCTCCCTCATCAGGAGGTAACCAATTCAGTGCCATATTCCCTGCTGTCCAGTATGCCCAGCTCGACCAATCGACATTTCTTAAATGAAGTTGTGATTTTTATGAATGGAAACTTGGGTTAATCAGTTCAGATTCTCCCCGTGGTTCTCCTTTGCCCTTCTCAGCATTCTCCAGTGACACAGGAACTGGCCACAGAGGCTGCAGCAAGGACCCCAGAAGGTGCAGGGCTGCCCTAGACATGCTGAGGCCAGGATGTTTCCCAGGGGCACCCAGGCCCTGGGCCCTGGTCCTTTTTTGAAGATGATTTTGTGTCCTGGTCTCACTGTTCCACTTCGGTCTGGAGCAAGCAGTCATTTCTTCCAAGCATATCCATTTATGCTTCTCTCCAAGCCTCATGCCCTAGGAGCCACCACTGAGAAAAACTTTCCCTCCACATCCCTTAGCCATTTTCACAGAGTTCTGACCTGCACTCCCCACCACTACCATCATGATTCCATTTGCCCTGGTCATCACAGTCATGCCAATCTCCTCCTCAGCCTGAACTCAGTGCTTTAATTACTCTTGTGTTCACCCCACTCTCTGTCAAATATAA
Organism: Ctenomys sociabilis; assembly: GCA_004027165.1. Taxonomy (NCBI): domain Eukaryota; kingdom Metazoa; phylum Chordata; class Mammalia; order Rodentia; family Ctenomyidae; genus Ctenomys; species Ctenomys sociabilis. Next base: position 38,929 of record PVKA01014698.1, read on the forward strand.
TAGTCAGCTTTCTGTGAGAACTTGACTGGGCCATGGGTACTCAGGTATTGGGCCAACACTACTTCATATCTGTAATGAAGACTTTGGGCACAATAAACATCAGTATAAGTAGGCAGAGAAAAACAATGGCCCTTCTGAGTGGGAGACATTCCTATATTCAGGAGACAGCATAACAGAATGACTGACTGTGTCCATCATCCATGGAGGCTGCCTTTGAACTGGGATCATGGCTGGTCTTCTGCATCTAGACTTCCCCAAAGCCTAGCAGGCTGGAGTCTGGGACCCAGCAGCCTGCAGACCCCAAGTACCATTGGCTTCCCGGGCTCCAGTTTGTCAAGCCACCCCACAGATCTTGAGACTTGTCAGTCTCTATGGTCATGAACCAGTTCTCCTACAGAATGAATTATTTAAAAAATAAATATGCTATTTGGCTCTAAAGAACCTTAAGACACTAAGCCTTTAGGAGAAAACTTTACAGATAAATGTCTTTGATTTTCATTATTAACAGAAAGCCACATGTTTTACATCTAAAAATCTTATATTTGGAATGAAAAGAGATGATAGGTATCATCCAGCATAACTGTGAGGTTAGGAAGCCCCAGAGGAGGGAACAGCAGTCCAGCTACAGAACAGAGTATGCCAGGCATTGTTTGCTTCCCGGAACTTGGCAGACTTTCCACAGGGCTACTCTGAATCCTCGTGCAAGCACCAGATCTGCAGTCCAGGAAACTGCAAGAGTAAAGATGTATGACCATCAGTAGCAGCTCCAAGCATTATCTTCTCCAGCAAGAGTTTTATTTTTATTGGGATGTTATCTGGAAACCAAGATAACATCCCAATGTGGCCTGGGATAGTCAGACTGCCAATGTCAGGCCTGTTTTTTTTGTTTGTTTTCTTTTTAGGAACCAACCCTTGCACTTGCCAGGGAAGCACTTATTCCACTGAGCCATCTCCCCGGACCCCTAGATCTTTCAATGTGGCCATGCACAGTAGGCTGGAGCTACTGTCAGCGCACAGAGCTATGGAAGCTTAGCAAAGGGCAGGTGGAGGACGCTTCCTGGTGTCTGTTTGTCCCTTGGACCTTGCATGCCTGTAGCCTGTCCCACACCACCTCATGCCAGTGAGGAAGCAGGAAGCCTGTCTGCCATTACACATTGTCCCTGGGCCTAACAATGCTCTTTAAGAATCAGGGACACTTGGGTTGTGACTTCCCGGATTGACTGACAGCTGCCTTCTTATTTAAGCAAGTCCGAGTGAATGGTGTGTGCAGTCCATTTCCTACTTAAACAGCTAAGCGTAAATGGGATGTGTGAACATGAAGCTGAAGAAGGCATTGCCTTTGAATAATTAATTACTTCATCTTCTCTCACAAAAAATTGGTTTATCATCTCAAATGAAACGCCTTCAGTTCTCATTATCTAGTGTGTGGGTGACATTTAGATAAATGTCTCCTGGCATGCACTATTGCCCCTTTGTGCCACAAAGCCCCTCCTGCAGTTGAGACTGAGGAACCTTTCACAACCTTCCCTTTGAAGGCCCACAGCTCCACACACACAGGCCTTCACAGTTGCTTTGTTCTGCTATTACTTTTTAATGCAGCCTGAAGAGTTATTTCAGCAAAGATGACTGGAAAATAAGTATTTCTCTATTTTTCGCTGCATCAACTCAAGTTGGGTGACAGAGGGAAGCTGCAACAAGCAGAGGCAGGACCTCATTTCTGATTGTCTCTTCTGATGTGTTTTGATGGCCACTGTTATTAAATACAGCTGTTCATGTAATCATAAATTCCATGATATTAATCACATGTCAATTACATCAGTGTATTTGAAAGTCCCATAGAATGTTACAATTGAAAAGGCAGATGAAGAGAAGGTTAAAAAGTACAGTACTAACCTTGGAAAGAGGAGGATGAGCATGGGATGGATTTGTAAAGAGTTTGTTTTAGAAGATGGGGGTAATGACATCTATATCCGACAGTCTTATTTTGCTAAAAGAGGTAGCAATCACCAAGCTATTCAGACACAAAATACAAATAATTTTAATCATAATTGATGATGTTTTGTTTTGTTTCGTGGAAGCCCCTCTCTTCACTACCCTTCAAGACAGTCCTCCGATTGCCTTTGAATGCTTCTGACTGCCCAGCACTCTGCCAAAAGGACTTACATAAAAGTACAAGAGTGAGGTGTGAGGGCCAGAGAGATAGCTCAGAAGACTAAGTGCCTGCTTAGCAAGTACAGGGACCGGGGTTCGATCCCCAACACCAAATGCCACACTGGCACCAACCCCAGGCACGCTGAGCCAGCCCCCAAGCCCAGGTGTGGTGGTGCACACCTACAATCCCAGTGCTGGGGAGGCCGAGCCAGCAGGATCACTACGAGTCTGAGCTGCATAGTGAGACCCTGTACCAAACACATAAGAAAAATGAGTGAGGTGTGTATGGAAAGCAAATCCCAAGATAGCTACTATGACGTCACTTGTCACTATATGGGTAGAAAGTTATAGTTCAGGACAACAAGATGGTGTCTCTTCCAGGGTTATTGAGGCCCAGGCTACACATAACCCTCAAGAGTGACAGCCAGTCAAATTGATCTTTATTGTAATACACAGCAGTTTCCAAAGGAGCTCATCAGAAAGCAACAAATGGGAGAAAATTTTCTATTAAAATCCCTAAACACTACACCCATGACAAAAACGTGTGCTCTTAAGCCTTTACAAGCCTTCATTACTACAAAAGAAAGGCTAAAAATAAAAGAACTCAGTACTTAGATGGAGAGCATGTATTTCTACATTTCTAACAGTAAGAGAAAGAAAGAATAAAGAGGAGAATTTTATAAAGGTTATATCTGAACTTCATAAATTTGAATGTTAAAATGTGACCAATAAACCCAGAATTTTGCTTCTGAAAAGACCAACAAAAAAAACTTAGCCTGACAAATGAAAAGAGGAAGGAGGAAGGAGACAGTAGTGTATTAATTAAGAAATGAAAGGGATACATAAATGTGGATAATCAAAGGAATATAAGAGGATATTACATGCAACCATAATGAAACATCACACATAATTTCCTCTTCAAAAAGCAAATTAGAAAAAATAACAGTTCTTATATAAGGATAGAAAGGCACATTTGAAGTACACTGATTTTTATATACACTGCGGACATGGGCTTCATAACTGTGTTGTACTTAACCTTTAAATAATTAATTACTCCATTAACATTTATAATACTCAGGGCCACAGAAGACAAAGGAACTCTGAAGTCTATTTAGGAAGCTATTATCATGTGAAGGACCACCTGGGCGACTATCCTTGAAAGAACAGTTGTCTTGTTCTGGCTGTGCCTGACCCTATTTCCATGTATTGATATGTGCAGAGCTAGCTAGGACTTTTCTTTACCCCTTTAATTGGCCTTAAGCAATGCATACTGGTCAAGCTGATGTGCTGTGGTCTTTGAAGACAGTACGTGTATTTCCCCTGTGACCCCCAACTGCTGTTCTTTAATATGAGCCAGGTTGAGAGAGGACAAAGAGCCAGTGCTCCATGCTCTCAGCTGGGACCAAGCCTTGAGATAGAGGCTATGACTTCCTGAGGCTTGAAAGATTACACATCAGAGGTGAAGCACCACACCTGAAAATATTTACTTTCCTAGTTGTACAATGTAGATTATTGTCTGTGCATCATTCTCTCTCCATATTGCAGAGGCAAATGCAAGCTTCCTACCTAGCCCAGTTCACAGTACTTAAATACTTGCTCTAATTCTCAGTCACCCATCCTCAAGCCACTCCCCTTTGATGACTAAATAAAATCCAGGTCTGGCCCTGGGTTGAGGCCTTTGCTCTAGATAGCCATCACCATGGCTGGCCTTAGGACCCCATGGCTCCCATAGCTATACACATGCCTTAGGGTCTTTACTCTCACTGTGGATTGCACTGGAAGTGATAGATTGGGATTTACTTGATGGGATTCCAATAACCATGGGACTACAAATAGAAACTTACTGGAATGAGACAAGGACCAAAAGGGGCTCTCTATGCAAGTCATCTTATAATGATAATTTTTTTAAAAAAATCTTCACTCCAATAATGAATAAAATGTTCAAACTTGAGATCCACCATTGTCCTTAAAAGCAACTGAAAATGTCAAGAGTAATCATAGAAGGAAGGTTCAATAACAGTAAAATACTGATGTAAGCTGTTATAGAATCAAGTGAGAGAAAACTCAGATGATTATATCAATAGAGGCTCAAAGGTAAAATTAGCAATCGTATGCAAAACAAATGTAATAATCACACAGCAAATACTAGGCTCGGTGTGAAGTCTGTAGTCCATTTCCACTGAAGTCCATCCCCTTCACCCTCACGAGGCTGCTGCACCTGCAGAACTATCTTTTCTTCTTTGTTCACCCCTTCCTTTCACAGCACTCAGTGGGATTTCTGGAAAACTACAGAAGGGTCGGACCCCAGGGGCAGAAGCCTGGGGAGTGAAGGTCTGAGAGCCAGGCAGGACCAGGAAGTCTCCGGCGATGAGGACACACGTGGGGCACTGTCAGCTGGAAAGGGGCTCACCTTCACCCGCAGCCAGGAAGGTAAAATTAAATAATAGTCGCAGGCCACGGCCTCATCTGACTGGCAGAACTGCACTAGAGTTTCCGGCGCAAACAATGGTCAGTTAGCCAAAGGGATGGCGCTCTCCTAGTCCTGGGCGAAGAGCGGGACAATCCACAAATAGCTGAACAAATCTCTGCAATTTATTATTAAACTTCAAAGAAAAATGTTTCTTAAATTCTTGAGGATGGGTGACTGAGAAAAAATTATTTTTAAAACTGCAAATATTATAGACTTGTTTGCATATAACTATATAAACACAAATTCAGAAGGAATACTTACTAGGTTGTGATTTTAGTGTTAATTAGGGGAAGCAGAAAGAAGAAAGGGAGAAATAGATGTGATAACTAAGTAAAAATGTGTTTATGTCTACCTGGGATTCTAAACAATATAAGTAACTCAGCTCTTGGAAACAAAGTCTATTTTTACTTGATAGTGGGATGGATAGATAAATGGATACACAGATAGATAAACCATCGCAGATGCATGACAGATATATAGATGATTGCAGAAAGATAGATAACAAACAGCTGATTTGATAGACAGACGGACGGATGGATGGACGGACAGACAGACAGATAGCAAGCTAATGTGACTGATATGAATGGTAGTCGTCCTGGCTAGAGGAATTTAGAGAAGTATCACGTTATAATTCATTCATTGTTCATGGTTCTCTGTTTCTGATTGTGTTATAGTCCAGTGGTTTATGATTGTGTTAGAAGGTGATAATAGGAAACCTTTCCCTATTACAGGAGTGGGAACACCAGAGAGCCCTTGGCCATAGGGAGCAGGGAAGGGAGCAGGAGGTACAGAAGCAGAACTTTTCCTTCCAGCCTCCCATGGCCACTGTGGCCAGATTCAGAGGCACAACTAGAAATGAGTTCCTTCTGAAATTTCCATAATATTGCTACTTTTGTTTGGGTGACTTTTCAGACAGGGTCTCACTATGCAGTTCATACTGGTCTTGAACTCACTAGGTAGCCCAGGCTGGGCTTGAACTCACCATGATCCTCCTGCTTTAGCCTCCCAAGTGCTGGGATCATTGGTGTGCACCACCACAGCTGGCTTCATAATATTACTTATTATAAGTATTCATCTTTCATTCATCTACCTCATTACATGTATAAAAGTTAAAGTTATTCAAATGTGTAAAAGAAGCACTGTTCTCCTACCCAGCGAGGAGAGGGGCTGCCAAATGGACACTAAGGGGAGACTGTGGAAAGGCAGGTGATCATGTGAGTGGAGGACCCCAGAGGTGCAGGGCTTGGGGACAAAGGCCATCAGAGCCCAGTGGGCCATGCAGGGCTGGATGAGATGATGCAGTGGGAGGTGGATTACGGGCTCAGTGTGGAGCACCCTGATGAGGAGCAACTGGTCTGGGGTAGGTGGAAAAACAGCCACATACAGATGCTTAGAAGAGAAATACTGGGAAGGAAGAAAGGTCATCAGCCACCTGAGACACAGAATGGTCCAGTGAGAAGTATGCATTGACTTTGGCAAGATGGAGACGATCATTGTAGCTGAGATCAGAAGAGAGAGAATTGAACTCCACAGTAGGACATCAGGAGAAGGCACAAGGAAGGGACTGGAGGCCACAAACACAGGCGTCAGTGGCTTGAGGAATCCCAAGACCAAAAGGAAGGTATGGCTGAGAGTTGGGTGCCCATGGAGGCCCAAGAGAGGTTGCTCATTATAAGGCTCTCGTCCCACCCTTCCAAGAAGCTGTCTCTTTTTCTGTCAGTTCTTGGCCTAGTTGTGTCTTGTAGGCAGTTAGGTTCCTCCGGCCATGACAAGCCTGGAAGCAGTGAACTGGCAGAGCAGAGCCAGGGATCAGGGTCAGCGACGCCTGCAGTTTCCTCTACTAAGGAAGGGGTACCTTCTGCAGCAGTCCTCTGGTGCGTACACAGGGGAGCTGAGCCGGGGGTGGTGAAGCACCCTGGGGCACACAGCATTCATCTCCAGGATCTCCACCTCCCCAGCTTCCTTCATCTTGGTATCAGAGAGGAAAAGGCTGGGCCACTCTGCCCAGCAACAGGAGGAGTCAGTCTCCTTGGTGCACTCTGGCCTGGTGCTGGTCACCTTGTTAGAGTGATGAGGATTGCAGAAGGGAGCTGGAAATGCTGACCATGTGGTATTTACCAGAGCTCCTGAGCAAGCCATCTTCCCACAACTCAGTAATCTTTAAAACTTGCATCCATGTTTGCTAGGAAGCAGTGGCTCTGCAAGGGTACTGGAGGGTAGCCTTCGAGGATGCTGGCCTCCTCCCTGCCCTGGGGTCACAGAACCTTGTGGCCTGGCCCGCACAGTGCACCTATCCTGGTCCCTGCACCTCCAGCAAGGCCTCCCCACAGCGATCCTCTCTCACAGGAAGAGTAAGGGTGCCTTCGATTCCCGGAGCCAGAGCCTGGGTCCCCACATTCTACACTGTGCAGGACCGCAGCAAAGAACCGGTCCTGCAGCCTCTCGTGCTCTGCCCTCTGCCTCCGGCAGCCCTGGGCCTCCCTTGTGTCCCGTGTTCTCTCTTCCAGAGACATACAACAAACTCTTCATGCTGGTCGTTGGCTCAGCTTTCCAGATATAAATGTCATTTTAGCCCCTCAGAACTTGGATTTTGAAATGATCGCCTGTCTAGGAACTCGAGGGAATCAGATTTAAGATTTAAAATTAATGAAAAACTATTTTTAGGTTATAACCATTCTTTACTTGATGGGGACTATTCTTGTGGTTCAATGAATTGAGACCAGAAGACATTTTTTAAAAATTATATTTTATTTTAAAAAGTCTGCTCAAAGGGGCTGTTCCCATGACAACACCAGTGTTTAACCGACACCACTCATCAGAAAACCGAATATGCACCCGTGGTAACAGGGAGCCAACCAATACATAGCTCTAATTTTAGCAAAAATAAGTTTTTCATGCAATCAACATTAAGTGGCAGACTGGGAAGGGTGAGCATTCCCAGGAGCCCAGACCACCAGCTGAGGCTGGCCACAGGTACTAGCCCTGCGGATGCTTCATGTGGCAAAGGCTTTCTGTCCTTGGTGTGGTGATTAAGCCCCTAGGCCCAGGCAGCAGTAAGCACCTTCTCTCAAGCGCAGTGGTCCTGCTGCCCGCTCGGCATGCATGAAGCCCAGCTCTTGCTTCTGGATGACTCTTTTTACTGCTGCATTTTGTGCACTCTTTTTAAGCATTTACATAGAAACCCCTGGCCTCTTAGACATGGTAGAACTGGCCACCAGGAGTACAGTTTGTCTTAAATCTTCAAAATGAAATCAGTACAGTCATCCAGGTGCATTCATGGGTATGTGTGTGTTTTTGTGAAAATTATGACAGATTATTGAAAGGTAATAGAGCAAAAGAGTAGGTGTATTATCTCTGTGTATATGTATCATTACGTTTATGTGTGAGTACAGCTCATTCTAAATACATATGTATGCAAATCAATCATTTATTTGACTGTCATTAGTTATGCACACTTCATTACATGCATGCATCACTAGGTACATACACAAATATTTGAATCAGTCATTACTTGTGTATCACTGTGCATGGCTCTGTGTGTGCCTCATGTATGTATAATGAATCCAGGAATTGTCTTTCACGTTCAGATAGGCTAAGAGCTCTATACACATGAAAGCAACCGGAGACTAACCAGAGCTTTTATCTGATCAGAATTTAAGAAACCATTAATGCTCATTTGGGTTTTCTCAGGGGGTTTCTCTTACAGGATACGGTTCACTTAGCAATTATGCCCACAGCTGTAAAAGTCATTTAGAGTGTAATGCACAGCGTGAGTAGCGCTCGGCACTAGGTCTCCCCATTTGGAAGGAAGCAGAGGCTTAATGGCGGCCATCACTCCCTACTCCGGGAAAGTCCTGCCACCCCAGGCAGTGACTGAGGCAATGCTTTCAAGTGGTCTCACAATCACATAGTCAGCGTATGCAATAAAGATATTGAGACACGGAGAAAACACGTCAAACTATTTTTAGAAGCTTTCCCAAAATTAAACAGCAGCCTTCCTCAGACCAGGAGGAACTGGTCACATCCAGTCTTGCAGCAAAAGATTCCAGAGTGGTGTACACTTGCCATGCCCACTGTTGCCCCTGCTCCAGCCTCCCGCGGGATGAAGCCGGAGCAACCTGCTGACTCCTACGCGCCTAGTACCTAACCCATGTGATGCTTTTTTATTTTTGTATTTTTAAGACAGGGTCTCATAATTCAGTTCAGCTTGACTTTGCACTCACTTTGTAGCCCAGGCTGGTCTTGAACTCACAATGATCCTCCTGCTTCAGCCTCCAAGTGCTGGAATTACAGGCATGTGCCACCATATCAGGCTTCATTCAATGTTTCTGCAAGGCTTACAGGAACAGCATTCCCCTCACAAAGGAAAAACGCCCCTGAAAAGGACAGAGCAGGGATGGCAGCCTCCGCCGCCAATAGGCATATCTGCTGAGCTGGTCCCCTGAGAGAAGCAGAGGAAATGCAAAAATATCCAGCTTTAGGAGAAAACTGCAACAACAGCTGCGGTAAAGATGTGAGTGACATAGTACCTGAGGCCTTCCAAGAAGGCCTCACGCGGCGGAGGGGTCACGACTGTGAAGGGTGCCCTGCTGACAATGCGCAGGAGCTGTTCTTAGAAATCGAGGAAAGAAAGAATGAAACCTACTCAATACTTTGACCATTCTTTTGAGGCTTTATCCTGGTTCAGTGGAAAACTGGACCATTCTAGATATCTTCTCAAAGCTGACCCTGAATTGAGGATAAAACAAAAAGCAGGGACTTCGAAGTCAGACCAAACTACATTTTCAGCACTGCTCTTCCCTTCTGACCTTCTACATGAGGTGGAAGAGTTGGAGGCAAGTGAGGAAACACACACCTTGTGCCTGACTTTGTAAGCTGACCACAGGCTGGGGACAAGTCTGGGATCCAACACAGTTACTTTAAATAAAAAGTGTGTACCACCCCCAAAAATCATTTCATTTATTTATTTATTTGGTTCAGGGTCTGGCTATGCAGCTCAGCCTCATAGTCCTGTCTCAGCCTCCCCAGCATGAGGGTTACAGGCATGTACCACCATGCCTGGTCTCAGTGGCAGGCATGGGATGCAGGGGGTTCCAGAGCCAGCACATCATGAGGTACCAGGATCAAAGCTAGGTCATTGCACTTGCCAGGCAGGCACTTAGACCACTGAGCTATGTTTCCAACCCCATGTAGACCTAAAGGTCACAGATTATGACTTTGTGTACAATGCTGAGACAAGAAGAGGCTCTGGGGTCTTGACAGGGATATAAACTATTGGGCCATATGCCTAGAAGTGGTGGGCTGCTTCAGTGATGGTCCCAAGAGAATCAGGTATCTCTGGACCCACGCTTGTCTCTGAGGGGACTCTGCTGCTGCCCCTTCCAGAGATGGAATTCATTTCCATGTCTTCTGCACCTGTGAATACCCTATCCCTAACTTCAACCAAAACAAGGGATGCGAGGCGCTGCGCAGCTCCAAGGCTAGGCTCTCAGGGGCTTGCGCTCCTTACCTTGGGCATCTGAGCACTTCTACCAGCCCTGGGGAAAGCCCACAGTGGAGCAGCATGTGGGACGCAGAACCAGCCATCTCAGCTGGATCCCTGCTGGGTCTCCAGCCAACTACAACCACATGAGTGAGCTGTGGGAACTGCTGGAAGACAGCTCACAAACCATAGATTCACAGGAGACCATGTGCCACTGCCTGAAGCTACCATTGCCTTGTTCTGCAGTACTCGGCAGCAGGTGCAAAGCAGGCCCATCTTATCCATGTGGGCCAAATGAACCTCCTGGCCAACTGAAAGACAGGCACTGCTTTCTGCAAAATGAAGAAACTGGGGTTACGAAATACAGATTGAGCATTTCTAATTCAACAATCTGAAACTTTTGAGTTCTGAGGTGACATTACAATGGGAAATTCTATACCAGAAAACTGTTTCATGCACAAACTATTAAAACACTGTATTAAATTACCCTCAGCCTGTGTGTTCGAGGCATATATGAAACATGAATGAACTTCTTCTATGAGCTTGGGTTCCATCCACCAAGGTCTTAATTAGTTTCTGGTTGCTAAGATAAAATACCCAAAAAGTGATGCTGCAAGCTGAAGGAAGGAAGGTTGATTTTGGCTGTCTGTAGAGGTTTCAGACCTTAGATTGCTGACTCCAAAGCAGGGTAGCACAGCAGACATATTGCAGGGAAGAAATAGCTGTGGAGAGTCCTTTCCAGTCCTTGTCCTGGCCCAGGAAGTTTATATCTATAATCTCATGGAAAAATTAATTGAATTCTAGTGAGTTAATTCCAACCTAGCACTTACCGTGCAGCCCATAGCAAGAATAAAGACACAGAGGCATATTGGTAGTTGTGGGAAGCTAAGGGATTCTAAGTTCAGCTGCAACAATGGTTATTTGGAACAAAGGCCAAATACACAGCCAAGGGGGCAGGGAGATGGCTCAGTGGAATAAGTGCTTCCCTGGCAAGCACAAGGGCCTGAGTTCAATTCCCAGTTTTGCCAAAAAAAAAAAAAAGGTCTTCCAAATACACAGCCGAACCCAGATAAAATGAATTTGTAAAGAAAGGAGCAGCTTGAGGATGAGTGACTGTGAGAATGGCAGGAAGTATGTGGGTGCTGTGAGCTGGGCTGGGGATGGGGTCTAAGATTGTGGAGGACCACCTGAGCAGCTCTCCTTGAAAGAAGAGCAATTGTCTTAATTTTGACTAAGCCTGATCCTATTTTCTCGTATTGTTATGTACAGAGCTGGCTAGGACTTCTGTTTATCCTTCAATTGGCCTTAAGCAATGTGTATTGGTCTAGCTGAGGTACTGGTGATAGTCTTTGAAGGTGGCATGCGTGTTTCCCTGGTAAGCCTGCTGCTCCTTAATGTGAGCTGGGCGGAGACAGGATGGTAGAGCTAATGCTCCGCGCTGCCAGCTGGGATCGAGCCTCGAAATAGCGGCTATGACTTCCTGGGGCTTGAAGGACTACATCAGAACTGAAGCACCAGACTCCCCAAAACATTAAATACTATATAATGCAGATTACTCTCTCTCCATATCCTCTCTTCATATGGCAGAGGTAAGTGTAAGCCACCTACCTAGCTCAGCTCACAGTAGTCACCTACTTTCCACAATTCTCAGTCTATCCTCCTCAAGCCACTCCTCCACTGAATAAAACGGTGAGGCCCTGGGTAGCACTCTTGGTCCCGGAAAGCCACTTGATGATTAAAAATATAATTTAGTGTCTTCATTTTCACCGTGAGTTGCATGGAAAGTGGTAGATTGGGATCAACTTGATGGGATTCCAATAATGTAACTTTGGGATTACAAATATTGGTTTCTTGGACTGAGATAAGGACCTGGAAGAGTCTCCTACATGAGATCACCTCTGCAGTGTGCAGAGAGAAGCTAAAAAAATATGGGCAGTCAGACAGGGCCAGGCCCTCAAAAGGAGCCTCGTGGAAGCCCAGATGTCTTGTGACTGTGGGAAACACAAACATTCTTGCTGTGGGCCAGATCTCAAGAAAAAAGATCAAACAAATGCTTACCTCGCTAAAGATAAACATCCAGAATTGATATTCTAAATAGGTCTCTCACCTTGAGCAAGCTAGGAAGAGTCACTCAATGAACCCTCTACAGAAAAAGCTCCTGTTCTATATTTATGACCCTTGCAAAATGATTCACTTTGCCATTTGGTTCTGAATTTAATCAAGTTTACCTGAGCGATTCTGCTTGTAATCTAGTTGGTTGCCCATAGCTTCATCCCAGCTCATGCCCACCTAGTGAGTCCTCATTTTTTACCTTAGACCCACCTCCCCTCATGGTTTTGCTTTATAAAAATCCCTAGAAAAGAAAGATTCCTAGGCAACCCATTTGCTAGGCAACCCACTTGAGCCCCCTTCTATCCCTCTCTTGGACAAGTAAATATATTCTGCTCTTAACCTCCACTGTTCCTCATTCTTTGGTTTTATCTTTTATTAATAAAAAATTGTATTTACTTAGAAGCATTCAGAATGTCAACAAAACAGTTGCAACTTTTTTTTATGCAATTACAGAGTGGTATTCAGTTAACAGAACAACAATTATATTGTATAAGAGACAACTGAAGATACAAAACTACCATCCCCATACATAACTAATTTGCCCTGTGCACCAACAAGAACCTTCTTTAGATTCCCATGCCGATTTGTGACCCCCACACTGTACCAGGCAAGGTTAGTGGCTATTGAAAATACCACCAGGACAGGGTTATCTAAAGACACATTTGGTATTGTGTTAACTATACAAAAAAAAAAAAGACATT
>PVKA01014699.1:0-51758 GCA_004027165.1 Ctenomys sociabilis
GAAAGAAAGAAAGAAAGAAAGAAAGAAAGAAAGAAAGAAAGAAAGAAAGAAAGAAAGAAAGAAAGAAAGGAAAGAAGAAAGGAAGGAAAGGAAGGATCTGGTAGGTTCCAGCCTGAGTATCAACTGCTAGATTATCATGGCCCTGATTCAATATGGCTAAATTTCAAAAATAACAGCTTACCTTCCCAATGACCACTTCAACTTCTTCCCCATTTCAGCCCTGGCCATCTTTCCTGCACACACAGGGAACCCCCAATCAGCTCCTTGCGTGTCACTGACCCTACCGTCAAACTCAACCCCTAGCAAAAGTCCATAAAATCTCCACCTTCCATTGTCTTCTGCTGTCATGAACTGTTGCCCCTCTGCAATGTCTCACCCTATGTTGGAGCCAGCTGATTGGGACTGAATTCTCTACAAAAAAAATCCTTTTCTTTCTTAATTTTCAGTAGCAGGTATTTTGTCCTAGCCATGAGAAAAAAAAAAAAAAAAAAAAAAAAAAAAAAAAAAAAAAAAAAAAAAAAAAAAAAAAAAAAAAAAAAAAAAAAAAAAAAAAAAAAAAAAAAAAAAAAAAAAAAAAAAAAAAAAAAAAAAAAAAAAAAAAACCAGGTGTGGACCTGAAAACTGTGTCCAGAGTGATAGAGATGTAATTCTGAAGTGAAGAAACAAAACCTGTATTCAAATAGATGCCTCATAGTATAAGAAGAGAAGAACGCACTATGCTCTGATTGCCCCATCACCCTAAGATCCCCTCCATGTCAGAGTTAATAAACTCCTCTCATTTTCCTTTACTTCTTCTTTACTGCCACACCAAAGACCCCTAACATTTTGGTGCCATGACTCACGCCAGATAAACCTAGTAGGACCCACCTTTGAATTTTCCTTTTACTGGATCTTACAGGTATTTACAAAGATTTGCGTATATACCATGCACTATGCAGGTTCAGAAAGAGTTGCATTATTGAAAATGCCAGGAACTACAAAACCACCCAACTATCTGTTTAAATTCTCCATCTGTCGCTTGGGTAGCTGTACAAAAATAGCTTTCTCCATCTGAGCACTGGTTTCCTCAACTGGGATTGTAAGCTTCAGAAGAGATAATGTGTGTGAAAATATCTGATGTATTCTGAAAGAAAAAAAATTGGGATCCGCACTTGTGTGGACAATAGCTAGTGCTGTCATTGAGGGGAAGAGCAGACCTCTTTCACTCTAAGCTTTTGGTCTGAAGGTGTAAGGAGAGTATTAGCAGCAGAGGAGGAAATGAACAACTTCTTTAGGCCAGCTCCCTGGAGGCAACAGTTACCAAGAACAATTAAGCAGAGCTTTTACCCCAACTGCCAAAGAGCTCAAACACACAGCTGCTCACTATCTCAGACATGGATTCTGCTGACGGGCTTTGGAGAGAGGAGGATTACCTGGCAGTGCCCTCACTAGGGACAAGGATATCAAAAGCTGCAGCTTTTGCAGAGAGTGCTATTAAAACCTTGAACCATAGCTCTCTCTGGCTCATGCTGAGCTCAGGCTATTGACTTTATTTGTTTTCATGAATCCTGAAACTCTGCAAGTTTTAGGACTCATTAGCCTCCTTGATGAAGTTGGGTATTTTAACATCCCAGTCAGGGAGTAGCCAGACAATGAAATATAGTTGCTAAATATAATTGCTAAAATGTGGTGCCTAGTACGTTTCAGGTGTGCCATGCCACAGATGACTTTGGAATTCTCTGTCTTCTTAGCATCCTAACATAAAGCTGATTTCTTGTGTTTTGGTTTTCAGGGTGTAACAAGAGCTCACCGTTAAAAAAATACAATCACATATTCACCCCTGCCCTGTCATTGCTATTGTGACCATTAACCCTATGATGTCAAATTAAGAACGGATTAAGAATCACCTGGAAGGGACAGGTGAGATAGCCCTAAAGCAGTCTAAAGTATCTGCTTAGGCAAGCTTAGGTAGGCAGCAGGGACAGAGGTTCAAAGTCCTGCAACACATGTTACACTAGCCCTGCCCCCAGGGCTGGCTGACCTGGCCAAAAAAAAAAAAAAAATCACCTGGAAGATTAGTAAAGCATACTTTCTGGTATATCCAGGTAGGCCATAGAGGTGCAATTTCGAGCTCTGTATGTAGTCAAGGGCCCAGTTCTCCCGGAGAGTATTCTATGCTTTGCTTTGAAACCTCAAAGAACTGAACAGCTTTGCTCTACTGCCTCTTCCACCATGATGTACTTTCCTTGAAGACAGCAGAATCTGAACTGAATCCCTTAAAATTTTCAGTCAAATTAAGCTTCTACTCTTAAGTTGGGGATATTGGGTGATGTGTCTCAGCCACGTAAAAGCTAGGTGATTCAGGTACTACTGCTCAGGTTCAGGAGTCCGTCTTAAACAGTTGGCTATTTCTCCCCTCTGTTACTTTAAAAGGGAAGCAGAAATACTATTGAACCTGCCTGGTGACAGCAGAAGTTATGTATCAGCCTGGTACCTGTGGGATTTGTATTGACAGATGGTTCTCATACTAATGATTTTCCCCTGGTGGTGTGACCAACAGTGTAGAATGAATGTCTCAAGGGGGTGCTTTCCTTAATTCCTACCATGTTTTCTATTATATAGGCCACCATCTATTATTCTTTTATTTGGTTACCATTCGTCATAGCTAAACAGATTGGCTTTATCACTGACAAGGAGCATTCACTCAAATACTGAAAGATTGGGCAGGAAGATAGCTCAGCGATCTGAGCACCTGCTTGGTAAGCATAAGGACCAGGGGTTGATCCCTGGTACCACAAGCCCTGCCAGCCCCTTGCCATGCCAGCCAGTGAAACTGGGTGTGGTGGTACACACCAAGGCCTTCCTGAGAGAGGAAGACAACTACAAATCCAAGCTGTGTAAGGAAACTCTGTACCAAATAAATAAATAAGTAAATGAATCTTTAAAAAACAACGTTGAAGCACCAGTGTTAGTAACCCTAAGATATGGTATAAATGCATGGATAGATTAAAAAATGTTTTCGTGGGCATAAACATTTCAAATGTAATATGGAGGTGCATCCTCATCTTCCTTCTAGTTAGCATCTAGATTTTCAAGAAACATACCTCACAGATCCCTGAACTTACACAGCACAGATGACCTGAGACAACTTCCATCCAAGAAGTCTGTTGTAAGAGAAGCTCCTTAAGACATATCCAGTTTCTGCACTTCAAAAGAAATTGTCTACAGAGTGAAAAGACAACCTACAAATTTTGAAAAAAATCCTAACTAATAAACCATCAGACAAAGGTCTGCTGTCTAGAATATATAAAGAATTAAGATATAACAGGGTCCTCAAACTTAAAGACTCAATTCAGAAATGGGCAGCTGAGATGAATACACACTTCTCAGAGGACAAAATTAAAGAAGCGAATAAATATATGAAAAAATGCTCCACATCGCTAGCCATCCATGAAATGCAAATAAAAACAACACTCAGATACCATCTTACTTCAAAAAGAATGGCTATCATAAGGAAATCAACCAAAAACAAATATCGGAGAGGTTGTGGGGAAAAGGGAACACTTTTCCACTGCTGGTGAGAATGTAGACTGGTACAACCATTGTGGAGATCAGTGTGGAGACTCCTCAAAAGAGTAGGACTGGAAATCCCATTCAAGCCTGCTATCACCCTACTGGGAATTTTCCCAGAGAAACTGAAAACATTCTATCATAGTGATATATGTGTACCTATGTTTATAGCAGCACAATTGTGATAGCAAAATTTTGGAAACAACCAAGATTCCAGTCACATGAGGAATGGTTGAAAAAGATGTGGTATTTCTATATAATGGAGTATTACTCACCTATAAAGAATGATAAACTTGAAGCATTTATATTGAAGTGGATGCCACTTGAAAATATACTCGTAAATGAAATAAACCAGAAACACATGTGCAAATAGCATATAGTCTCCCTAGTATCAGAAGTGAAAAGAAGAAATACAAATAGAAATATAAAACAACAGCTAAAAACAATTGAGTCAGATAGGGCAAACTGAACAGCATATGCTGCAGAGTACTAATCAGCTTCTCTTCTGGATGGTTAACAACCTAAGTTCACAGATCAAAATTGGAGAAATAGAATAGCCACAAGGTCAGCCAACATTTAGGCCCTAGCCTTTCAAGGTCAGCAAAGACTCAGGACATAGGTGATCCTGTACTGTAACATCATGAAACCCAGTTGAACCCCACATTTTCTGAACAAGGAGATTATGGAGCCACAGAGGAAAGAGACTGATGTGCTATAATGTGCCTGGGGAGAGTCACATGGAGAAAAAACTTTCCCTCAGGCTCTCACAGAGGGCAAACTGGTCAAGCACTGGCCATGACTCATCCACATGGATGACACAGACAAAGGATCTACAGAAAAGGTACAGGACTACAAGATAAACCCTGAGGGGACTTCACTGACCTCATAAGGAACATAAAGTACATGTGTTGGTATATAGCGCTTGCTCTACCTCGGTCTTAATCATCCAGCATGAAAGTATAAAAATGAGGTATACAACATGGGGCCATAAAAATGAGTTGTGCTTTAAATGGCTATGGTGGACAACTTCTTCAGATAACTCACTATTTTTGTGGAATGCTGGACTGTGTTGGATTGTGTCGACTAGTTCAGGCACCTAAATTGGTTGAATGACAAGGCAGTGCCCATCTTTGACAGGTGTAGACAAAGGCAGGGGTATAGAAAGGAAGAATCATGATGTGTGTGTATGGACAGTACAGTTGGGATAGATAACGCTGTGCTTCTAGATAATTCTATGAGAGGCAAGATTTGCACTAATGGTGGTTGGACAGGATATTATGTCAGCTTTTAGTACTCTGGACAACCAGTAGGAAAATAACAAGGTAGAAAGTATTAATTATTGAATCTGTGATATAATTCAGGTATAAAAAATAAGTAAACAGCTACACTCTCTTAATTTACTGATAAGAGAGATATGCTATAATAATGTCTGTAAGTATATCATGTATGCACCTTGTTCAATACCAAAACATCATGAAAACAGTTTTCAATGTATTAATTTATCAAATGTCTTGTTACAGAGTGTTAAAACTATCTCATTGATATTTGTGCTTCAATAAAATAAAAAATACACTTAAAAATAAGATGTATCTGGGTTAGTAAAATAAATCTATGGCAGTGTCAACTGCAGTAAATACACCCACCCTTTCTCTATGTTCTCTTTCAAGTGAAAAATTGATTCATCAAATCTGAGATAGGGAAGTAGATTTCGATAGTGTAGAAGACTGACAAAAATCCTGATCAAGTACAAGATTTACAAGGCACATTTTTCTCTGACTATACAAAACACTTTATGTACCTCTTCATCTGATTATTTGTGTACATTCTTTATTCTACCTTATATAATATTCCATTTAACATAATTATAATATTTTTCAAAGATCTTCAATCCATTATTGTGAATTACAGAGCCCAAGGAAAGGTTTTTGGAGCTCTGAATTATTGTTGCTTTGACAGTAGAGGAACCCCAGACACTCATGTGACATCTGAGGTAGGCATGGTCTTGAGGGACTGAGCCTCTAATTTGGGGAATTTTTGGCAATTGTAAATAGTTTCAGAACACCAACGTGGTGTGAGAATTGGTCAATGTGGATGAAACAGAAAATCATATCTAGAATTCAAATGACAGAATATAAAGTATGAAGAAATATCTGTGTTTTCTGAGCTGCTTTGACATCTGTTAAAATTGACAAGGGTTTGAAAATTTTAATTGCAAGATTCCTTACATACCCTGCTCTGGCAGGAAGGTTCCTCTAACCCAGCAGTGCCTGTTGCTAAGGGGACCTGTTTCTGTAAATTCCATCTCTCTCCATGCAGAGTTGTAAATACTGTCACTGTGTTAAATTACCCAAATAAAGCAATCACATCCTCCTGAAGCAAGTGGAGGTCACATCACCTTGTCGGTAAGACAGAGCCTGACTCTCCCAGACCCTTATACTCTGTTCTCAAATCCAAGCCCTGGGGTCCAGGTATGGCATACGGAGCCCTGCTGCAGCTGTGAGCTCTATGACTCACTGGCTTCTATTGATCTCATCTGTGTCTTGTTTGTTTTGTGTTCAACCATCCCCACAATCCACAGGAAAATTCTTTTCCTATCAAATAGAGTAAGAGGTGAGTTAATCAATATGACACCTCCCAGCAAAAGAAAAAAAAAAAAGCATGGTAAATGTAGGATAAAATGTGTTACTAGGGTTGTCTTTGGAAAGATTTATAATCCTTACTGATACCTTGCCCGTGTTTCTTCTATAGAATAGGAGAGCTCCTGAACAGGTCCTCATTGAGTTTAGAGGCCACCAAGAAAATTCAGGTCACATTTTTATTATTAGCCTGCTTTGGATGGATAATCTCTATGTCAAATCACCAATTTTTGAGACGTTAGTCTGCACGTGTGCAGAAGATTTCTTATCTCCAAATGTGATACTTTATGATGAGGCATCTGAACCACATGTTAGTCTGAATTACTGTATATGCTGAAATATTATTCTGCATTATTTCAGAAGTTAATGTGTGTAGCCAGGGGCCCTAGACAAACTGAAATAGGTATCTCATCGTAAGCTTCATTTTGACGCAGTTTATTTTCATGCTGGATTTTGGGGCTCCCTTTTCTAGTACCTTAACAGAGTTAGGTGTATTTTGGAAGGCAAATAATGTTACACACTATAAAATGAGACAGGTTTTCAGGCATTGCTTAGGAAAGGATTATTGAAGACTTAGAGAACATATGGGCCTGCTTCTGTTCAAAATCTCATGAGTATTTTTCAGGCATTTGTGGAATAATATGAGCATGCTGATGACCTAAGATGGCAACACTCTCACCAAAACTAAGATCTGTGGTGAACAGCCATGCAATTCTGTAATTATGGTTCCAACACCTAGTGGACCCTTTGGATATGTGTGTTTTGCTTCAATCCCGTGGTGTGTTCCATACCCTAGCATTCCAAGATCCTGGAACTTTGTATTCTAATCTCTGATCCCTCCCTATACTAACTGATGTGTGTATTGCTTTCCTCAGACATAATTCTTCTTTTTTGCCCCCTAATCTTTGGGAAGAGCATCTACCATACCTCTGATTTTTTATACACTTTCCTTTTTGTTTTTCAATAGATTTATTTATTTATACATGAATGAATTTAGGAAAAAATTATTTTCTCTGAAGAACTCCACAGCCAAAGGCAACTGGTGTTCCAAGACTGTTTCCTACAGCTACTCAGGGGACGGTTTGGCCAGTTTTGATGAATTATAACTCCACTTAGGAAGCTGTCTCTCATGGTCCAGCACAGTGACTGAGCCACAGTACAGCGTTAGGTCTTAAAATCATTTAAAATAGATGGTCTTCACACTTCTCACAAAGGTATTATTCTTTCTTTTCTTCTTAGAACCCCCAACCTCTCCCAAAGGAAATTCTTTGAGTTTGACTTTTAAAGCTATTGTTGCTGATTTGTTAGCCTATATTAGAAATTAAAAAAAGTCTGACCATACAATCTGTTGTATTACTCTCTGGCTTTCCATGTATCATCATAATACCATCTAGTAGATAAATGCTTTAAAGTATATTACTATAAATTATCATCACTAGTGGTAATGAAAGATCTGACAAATATTTAAAATGAAAGGCAAAGCACAAATTAAGATTATTAATTCTAAATTCAGCAATTATTTTAAGGGAAGATTGTCTGATAATGCTTGACTTCTCAGGGGTTTTCCGTGTATCCTAGAGGAAACACAATCAAAGAAACATCTCCTTGTCAAGGTATCTTAAAACTGTCTCATTGATATTTGTACTTCAATAAAACAAAAATTAAAACAAAACAAAACAAAACAAGGAAACATCTCCACCTGACGCCTGAACTTCAAGTGAAGCTCTGAAAATATACAGTGAAAAAATATATTTGTATTAATGGAAGTAAAATGCTAAGATAAAGGCTTCATGGGCAGATAGAAATATAGGAATAGTATGAATGTTTTAGACAAATATGAAAGTTTCAGCTACAGGCACACATAAACACACACACACACACACACACACACACACACAGCTAAAGTAGCCTTATTACCAACACATCAGCTCTTAAACTCATGAAAAATGAAAAAAGAGCATTAGAGAAAGGAGAAGGTAAAAGAAAAACATATGATGACAAGCAAAAAATAGAGGAAAGAAGTTAAGAATAGAGATGGTGTTTGGATTCCTAGTATTAAGTTTAAAAAAAATCAACTTTGTAATTCAGAATATTGTCTTTTATAATTTATTTACAAGAACACTTCACTAGACTAATCCTGAATACAAAAGACAACTTTACTAGGCTGATCCTGACATTTGCCTTATCGTGTTAGGTAGGATATGTACCTATACACTGAGAGAGTGAATAAAAAAATGGAAGAGTAATTAACTAATGCGTGAAAAGCAATGGCAGATTAGAAATAAGCATCGATTTCTTAAAATGAAAATTTTAGCAAGCAAGGATGGCCACAAGAGTGAGGCCAGAGGCATTTTTAGTATGATCCAAATGCCTTCTGCCAAGTTTCCCAGAACAAAAAATAACTATTCCAGCACCTATCAAAGGGCCTGAAGTCTTCCATTAGAATTCATTGCTTTGGCCCCAAGGGTTTTTCTGCCTTTAAGGGTTGTCTGTTAAATTACAGATATCTCTGGGATATATAAAATGTGAAGCTATTATCAGCCCAAACCTCAGGGGAGATAGTTGCTGAGGAGCTGTCTGCCTGAGGAAAAAAATAGACAAAAAGAAATAAAAAAAAGGAACAGGGCATTCACTGCATGAAAGTTTAACACACCTGGCATTTCATATTTGCTAACTCCTTTAATCATAAACAGAAATGTAGTACGTTCAGATATGATTGCATTGATGTTTTTCTATAAAAGAAATCAAAATTATAGAGCTAAAATCAAGAGCCTAAAATAAAACACCCAGTGTAGAACAGCACTGTTGGAGGCGAGAATTCTCAGGCCCCTTCCCTCCTTTTGTCTACAACTGGAAGCCAGGGGGAAATTAATAACATGAAAAACAGTAACTTACATTTAGTACCAGAATTTTTGGGGCCTTTTCTTGTTTCTTTTCCTGAAAGATAGCTAATGATTTTATTAGTTCCCTGGAAGCACCTAAGCACAATGCCACAAACTTAATGTCCTAAACTTACACAAATGTACACTGTTTTGAAGCCAACCTGTCCCGTATCAGTGTTTTGTCAGGACCTTGTTTTTGATAGAGTATACAATAAGGCTCTCCTCTACCTCTTTTAGATTCCAGTAACCTCAGGGAATTTTAGATTCATTGCAGTCCAAGTCCAGCCTTGGCCTCCCTATTCATGAAGCCATCTTCCCTCTAACTCTATCTCTCTAGAGCATCAGACGCTAGGCTCCTATTCCTTGTTCCTCTGTTTCTGCTTATGAAGGTCATTGCAATTTTTTTTTTTTTTTTTTTTTGTATTTTACAGAAAGGCCAACAGGGTATTCAAAGACTCACTACTGGATCAAACTCACAGTGATTCTCCTCTTTACAGCCTCTCAAGAGCTGGGATTACAGGTGCGCATCACTAGGCCCAGTCTCAATTGCTGGCTAAGTGCGCCCTGGGGGTGGGGCCAACACAGCAGGCCCAGGGATTGAACCTCCAGCCCATGGGCATGCTTGCAGGAGCTTTAATCCACTGAGCTATTTGGCCAGCCCTATCATTGCCATTTTAGATTAGTACCCACCCAATCACATAGGACTTCATCTCTTCTAGACCACATCCATAAACAGCATATTTCCAAAGAACACCACATCTTCAAGCATAAATGTAAAGATTTCAATCTCTTCTTTATGGAATCCAGTTCGGCTTATAACACTATGTATATCACTCCATGTATCCTGCACATATAATGTTGTATATAATTTCTTCTATTCAATTTTTAGTGGAAGGTACAGAAAGAGAGCTACAAAAGTGGAAAAAAGGGCTTGAGTTTGTGTCTATAAAGATGCTTGTGGTCCTGCAGGTAAAGTGTCTCTGCATTTGTATTCCAGGCAGGAAGCTCCAGAAGGATTAGTGCCTCACAGAAGTGTCACATGGCTGTGTTTACCATATGAATGAAATGTGGAGCGAGTCCTTCCTGGCTATAATTCCAAACAGAAAAATGCAGTATATTATTGTTTTAGAAATGAGAAGGCTTCAGCTGTGATTGCCGTGGCCTGAATCCATGCTGTAGTTGAGGCTCACTTATCCTTTTAAATAAAGTTCCAATCCCTTCCAGAGTGACTGCTTTTCTCCACCCAATCATTGGTTTCATTTTTAAGTTTATTTATTTTTTATTAGTATATGTTTCAGTACATAATGTTTATATTCCCCATGGGAAGTCAGTTTATTTGTTTCTGAGTCTTTGGTTAAGCAGAGGCTTTAATGATCAAAGCTAGAAGCAAAAGCATTTTCAATTTTGTGCAAAAAGAGTCCTTAGGAGGGTCTTTCTTACATTATTACTCCTTTAAATTTTCACATTTATCGATAGGTTAACACCTCTATCAATCTTAGCTTTTGTTTCAGGGCAAAAAAATCACTGAGTCTCATTGTTGTAGAGTCCTACATTAGAAAGGATCTGCAATGCAGGAAATAGTTGGATATGTTCTTATTGATAAGTGATTAGTCACCATAAAGAAGGAGGGAGGTCTGAAAAGGCCCTGTAGGGGGCAGAGAACCTCATACTTACCCTGCCCGCCCTGGGCAGATCTCTTAGGGCTGAATAAAAGGTCTCTTGACTCAATAACATGCTGTTACGCATTTTCATGCAAAATGTCTCTTTATCTCCTTATAGGAAACAGCGGAAGTTGGAAATCAATCACACAGGCAGGGCTAAGCCAAAGCTGGCCTGAGAACACGGAGAGTTCCTTGAGCCATGTAGACAGTTCCAGTTTGAACGCAGGCTGTGAGGCAGAGAGGCTGAAGTTGCCATCCACCTGCTGGGTGTGCAAATAAACGCTCTGCAGTCCTCGGCGTTCCTTTCCTTGCATCTGAGAGAGGGCTCTGCTTGACTGACATCAGCTTTCCTCCCTTACCTTTAGTTCTTCAACCTCTCCCAATCCTCTTTTTTTTCTAGGAAGATCAACAGCCCCGCCAGTTGGTGGAACCTCTTTTTCTTAGAATTAGACATAAATCAAGATATATAGAAAAGAAATGAGAACAATTATGATTTTACAACTCAACATTTAATAAAACCTACAACTTCAGGACACAAAACCAGTAAAAATCTTTTTGGGTCTTTAAGAGATCAGTAAGTCTGATCCATTCCCTTTTACCTATGAATTGGACTAGTTATTTCCTTTACTGGTAAATTGGATTTTTCCTTCTAGAAAAATCCTGTGACTTTCACCTGTGAAGTCACTCATAAATGGGCTACAGCTCTACCATTTGTGGTGGCAATTTCCTATCAATGGGTTGTTCTTTTTCCCTCTTAGGAAGGATTCTCACCCTTCATCTGAAGCTCCTTTTTCCATACATTAAAAAACTCCACACATTTTAACCACTAAATCCCCAACAATGTGCCAAGCTCAAGACAACGATGTACCTCTTTCTCTTCTGCATGCTCACATACTATTTCTTTGCGTGTTTACTCCAAAATTTTTCATTTTAGTGATACATCTTGATTATTATTTTCCTCTAATGGATGCCAACATCCAACCTGCCTAATCCAGGTTCCCCTTCTCCACTTTGGGGGCTCTCTTGGACCCTCTCTAATGACTTTGACATATCATTTCTTTGAGAAAATTCTGTTCACTTCAAGGCAAATGTCAATGAATTAAGCAACTGATATGGATTGTAGGAACATCAGGAAGTCTTGATATTACAGTGGCTCTTCAAATATCATTAAATGTCCACCTGAAACCCCATGAGCTATGGAGAGCAAATGAGAATTTCAAGAATAGTAGCCAGATGCATTCAGGGGTACTCTACAGCAGTATATGTACATGCAGGGACAGACAGACAGGCAGGCAGACAGACAGACAGACACACTTATGCACGCATACTTAGCTTGCTTGGTATGCACTTTTATTCAACATATACTGTACTATTCCTCTTAAAATTATTGTACCCATTCAAGCGTCACAAATGGAAAGAAGATACGATTTAAACAATCATGTGGGTAACAGAGCAATACAAGAGGCAGTATACAACCAAAAAGGTTACTCTGACCAAGATGGCCTAAACACGGTCTTCAATTTGACTCTATGTTGTCTTTCTCAAGGGCCAATGAACCTTCCCTTTATATGTAGTCATCAGGAACAGTGCGGGTCTCCTGCTTGGACAATCCAGGTCTCAGAGGAGGAGAGATCCTCACTTAGGTTCACAGCAAGTAGTAGAATCAACTCCTGTCATGAAGGTATTAAAACTTTTAACTTTTTCTGGGAAAGGTTAATTTAGGAACCTGGTGGCCTGTCATCTTAAAGCCTCTTCTAGTTATTAAAAACTCACCAGCCCTTCTCTCTGCTGAGTTCTTTTCTCTGTTGAATCAACTTTCATTGTATCTTCCTATGCGTTTATTTTGTCCAGTGCAGCATGTACCTTGACCAAACTAAAACACTGATGTGCTCTAGAAAGTTCAAAGTCAGAAGGATGCATATTTTTATGAAGTCATCAACATCCTAACTGTCTCAAAGAATTTAAGTCAAATCTTGAGATTTATCATGAGTGATGTCTTCAAAATGTATTAGGAACAGAATAAACAAACATAAAAAAATAACATCCGGTAAAAAATCAATTAAAATCTATTTAAAGAATAATATTTGTATCAAATGAATAATACCCATGACAACCAAATTCTGAGCTCTTCAACACTCATGGAAAATGGATGCAAGATGGAGATGGTGACTTCCAAACTCCCATCACCAGAGGACACCAAGGTCCCCTGCTATCCCCAGGAACCCTTCTACTGTTAGACTGATCCTACCGTGGTCATTTGTCTCTTAGTGCATCCTTTGCCCCTTTACAAATCATATAAGTAGCAAACACTACAGTATGGTCAGGCCCTCTATGTAGGCAGACTCCTGCTTATGGCCAGGCAGGATATACCAAGGAGTGAGAAAAGGTCTAGGTGCTGGCCCAAAGAGCCGGGTATTTTTGAAGTACATTGGATACAGAGCCTTGAAATGCACTGACTTGAGACAAGATCTTGAATATCCTAGTGTCTTGCTGAATATTATCTGGAAGCCACCAGGAGAACCTCTGAACATATGGCTTTTCCCCCAGTACCAGTACTGAGTGATATAAGTAGCAAAGAACACATTTTACGGCTGTAGTTTTTTCTGTGTATTTTCTTCTCCTTCCTATCTGATCCCTTTTTTCATTTTCATTCTATTTTCTGATGCCATCTCCTCTCACAAGCTATTGCATTTTTGTTGTTGCACAGTAATGCATGCAAAATCCAACCAATCTTCCTTTCTGTAAAACCTTAGTGAAGTTTTCCGGTGCTTCTGACCAACATTCCAGGGGGATGGAATACAACCTTCCTAATTCAGTTTACAGAGATAAACCTTTGCCGCTTATACTTGTAGATTACTTTTCTAGCAACAAGTTTTATTTCCTGTAAGCATTCATGATATTTGAAGAAGTAGACAAATCTATTTCTCCATTTACATGATATTTTTATCAAGAAAATCACCCAATGATTATAAGGAACTTTGATATAGAATGGTAGATTACAAAAAGACAATCTAGGCAATCTTTTTAATAAGTGCCTTTGGATTTTAAGGTACCAGGTATTTTGCTCTCAGTGAAATGTGCTCTGACCCTGAAATTCAGAGTTCATCACAGAGTTTGTATCCTGCACATATCAAATAAAGGGCAGCAAAAGGAATAAGCTTTGTCCTATCACCTCTGAGCCTTAGCACCTTTTACATTTAGTGTAGTAGAATGAACAGTTATGTAGGTAAAGGTTAGAAAATTTGTAAAGGACTAACTAAGAATAATTCAAAAATAAAGGAGACTCTGATACATTCTGTATTACTGTTTCTTACTGAATTCCATATTCTTCTTGGGAATTTTTCTTCCCTTTTTCTCCTTCAACTTGAAGTTAAGCAGCTTCACGCAATGTGCTGGTTATTAATCCTGCTCTCAATGACCATTTTCCCTTTGTCACTTTCCAGCTACTAGTAAGATTATTTTTCTTGGATTCTCTTATGTGCCTGTCTAGCGACAGTCTAGACCAACGAGTAATAAGCAAAATAATGTGTTTCTCTTCTGTTGGGATAATTGAATGACTATGCAAAACCTTCAGGAGATTTCTCTGTTCTTATCCAATGACCAACTTTTTGATTTCCATGTAGTGACTGCTCTGTCAGGATGGACTGCAGGGGCAGTGAACAGAGTAAGTGCCAGCAAAACCAAGCTTCACATTACATTCATTTAAAGCTCACCGTATGATACCTTGGGATAAATGGGCATCTCACTCTTCTTCATGGCTGTTCTTCTCATTAGAAATTTAGAGACCCTTGGGGTGGAGTTCCTTGAACCGACTGGAGTTTCCTGTCTTACAGTGCTGCAGAAAACTATGTGTTTTCTGGTAAGGGTTCCATAGCTGCAGTCACTATTCAAATGAGCCTCTTTGCCACTTCCACTGGTAGCAGATTTTGAAGCATCTCTGTCGTTTTGTCACAGCTGTGCCAGTTGTCAGAGTAACAGGGTTAAAATGGCTTTTGAACTATGCAAAGCCAAGCTGGAAAACATAGACAGGAATTGGCCACAGGCTCAGAGCTCCTGCAGAGAGCCTTCCTTGGGACAATGCTTTGTGAAGCTCTTGGAATAGAAGCAGAATACAATGTTTAGAAAAGTGGCATTGTTTGCTCCATGAATCCCATAGCTGGAAGAGCCACACACAGGGTGCCACATGTGGCAGTATCCTTGTGTACCAGCTGGCCATGAATGCAGGCATCCTTTCACCCCTTTGGAATAGGAAAGTTTGTCCCATGCTGGTCTTACCATCATATCTGGGAAGCACAAAAACTGTATTTGTGATAGTACCATATGACTTCTATTAGTACATACTTCTAGTACATAATGTTCACATTCGTTGTGGTGAGTTGATACATAACCATGCTATGTTGTAACTACTTTTGTTCCATCTTCTGTCTCTCCCTTTCCTTAACCCTTCTGTCTTTTCATCCCTTCCTCTTGCTTCTATACAAGTTTACAATATTCAGTTTTCATATTCCTTATGCAGAGTTGGTAGTAACCTATAACTGACTTAATTCCTTTGTACCATTCCCTTAGTCTTCCCTTCCATCTTTCAGTACCCTTCATCCTTGTAAAAGATTTATCTCCCTACTTATTATTATCTGTCTTTTATTTTGCCCAGTATCTGTAATTTAGATGTCTCATAGGAAATAAACTATGCAGTATTTTAATTTAGATCTCTGAGTTATTGCACATAACACTATAGCCTCAAGGACTATCCATTTCTTTACAAGTTTGTCTTCCTTTAGAGTGTAGAAACACTCAATTTCTCATCAGTCTTTTCTTTATCCATTCATCTGTTGATGTATATAATTTATGTGGACCTTTCCTGGTTCACTGCTGAATAATTTGACTTGTGATTCAGAACAGACTTTACACTTGGACTTCTAAGTGATGTTGGAACAAGTTAAGACATTGGGAATATTAACAGTGGAATAGTTCTATTTTTCAGTATTCGCAGAACACAAAATCACAGTTTAATCATGCCCCAGAAGGACTTGTATTTTCAGAGCTCACTGTCTTACTACAAGTTCCTATTTGTAGTAATATTAAGAAGTGGTACAAACTTTAAGCTGTAAATCTTATCAGGAATTCCACCTAGACTGAGAGCACCTTCTCTGGCTTCCTGTCTCCCCATGTGCATTCTTGCTTAAATATGTAGTGTTATCATCACGGTGCCATCTGCCAGCAGGTGGCAGAACTAAGGGTGCTCTTGCCAAGGCTGAGGCTGTGGCATGTAGGTGTCAGCCTCCAAATCTGTGAGATATATCAACCACCTTTCTTCAAAAGTATTCAAGCTCAGCTATCTTATTATAGCAACAAACAATGGGCTGATTTAGTTAAATTCCCACATTGTCTGTGTTTATTCTCTGAACACTGGCCTTCTCTATCATCAGCAAGGTTTTGATGTTTGCTTTCATTTATGCTCCACTTTCTTCATAGTTTAATTTTAAATATGTTTTAAACTTAGTCTTGTTTTCCACTCATGTTTATATTTTTAATTCCCAGAACTTAGGAGTTATGAAGGGGACAGAATGAAAATTTGACACCTAGCCAAGTTCTTCATCATTCAGGGGTCTTTGATCTAAATGTTTCCCTAGGTAGCTTTTAAAGCTGGGGTATAAATCTGAAAAGACAGTACTTAGAGAAGATTGATAATATGAAGAGACATGTACATATCTCTTAATTATGGAAATGTTCAGAGTATAAGCAGAGCTATATGCAGGAGCCAGTGTGTGTGTGTGTGTGTGTGTGTGTATGTGTATGTGTGTATGTGTGTGTTTCTGTGTGCAAACTGAGATGTGATTACATCCAAGGGTCCTAATATGAATCAATCAAGGCAGAATTGGTGAACTCCTATATAGTTTGACCTCAGTGAATGAGAGTGCCCTCTCAGCGACTATCACCTCCTAATGAAATATTTGATAGAATATGTATATTTATGTGCTTTGCGCCACATTTAGAAGGCGTCTGCTATGACAGTTGTTACATTTGTAGAAGCCAGTGGGAAAGTCTGCTTGTACATCATGGCTGAATTAGATCACTTTAACGCTCCTAGGATTTCAATATCCTCACCAAAATTAGGCAAACAAATCGGTATAGTAGGT
Source organism: Ctenomys sociabilis (assembly GCA_004027165.1). NCBI lineage: Eukaryota > Metazoa > Chordata > Mammalia > Rodentia > Ctenomyidae > Ctenomys > Ctenomys sociabilis. The sequence continues at coordinate 16,866 of PVKA01014699.1, forward strand.
GAGCTTTGGGGCATTTTGCATAATTAATGGCAGGATGCCTGTGATTGGTGAAAATGTCATTATGAAGACACTGTCATGTGGCCCAGGGATCAGACTGCAAGCCTAAGCTCCCATCCTTTAACAATTCCATGCGAAAAGCCACCTTGAAGAAATTCAGGGTTTTGAGAAGTAAATGAACACATGTAGAGCAGTAGCAATGGGCTATTTCATAAGAAAGAGATCCGTATATCAGCACTGTTTTTCTTTTCTTTTCTTTTTTCTTTCTTAAAATAAAAACAAGTAGTTCAAGCTTGCCTCAGAATCACGAGTATCTCCCGACTCACCTTTCTGAGTGCTTGGATTGCAGACGTGTGCTGCTATGCCTGACGACATCGTCATTTTCTAACAGGAAAGCATCGAGCCAAGTAATTTATTTAAGTAAAATTTAAGCACCTATAATGTACCAGATATTTTGTAGTAAATACTGGGAACATGTTATCAAATTGAACAGAAAGTCCCTCACTGATCTTATAGGCAAATATAAAGGAGACAAAATTTAAATGTAAACAAATAAATAGACAGTCAATGGTGATAAACAAAACAAAACACAGCATTACCAATAAACTCATACTATTGGAGGAACTCACCAAACTAGTTCCTCATCTGTCAAATAGAGGAAACAGTGATGCACAATCTCAAAATTACTACCATAATTAAGAGGTAATATGCAGCATATTTAGAGATGACATAATGTAAGGAATGCATGTAATTTAATTCTCTGTTTCATTTATTCTTCTAAATGTAATTAAATTCAGTGCATTAATTTCCAGGTAATTTTACCAGTAATAACTGGACTCTGACCTATTCTGAAGCAACAATTGAAAAATGTTGAAGATCCTACTTCATCCATCACACTTTTTTCTATAACCATTACTATCATTTACATCCACCCTTCTTTATTTTCTTTTTTTTTTTATGTGTTTAGTACTCACTACACAGATCAGACTCATAGTGATCCTTATGTTTTCAGACTCCCAGTGCTGTGATTACAGGCATGCAGTACCACTCCAGGAATTGGTGGCCACCTCAGTGAACCCAGGAAGTAGGGCTGGTACAGAATGAGGTACTGGGATTGAAGCACAATCTCTGCACTTGCCTAAATAGGCACTTAGTCTTTTGAGCTATCTTGCAGGCCATCCATCTTTATTTTCCAGGCTCCATTTTAAAATATGTAAATCTAAGGGCCAAGGAGATAGCTCAGTAGAATAAGCACCTTCCTGGCAAGCACAGAGTACTGAGTTCAATCCCTAGTACTGCAAATAAATAAATAAATAAATAAATAAATAAATAAATAAATAAATAGGAGGTGACTTCTAGCCTCAAAGTGAGGGAGGCTTCATGGGAAAATGTTCCAATGGTCATGTGAGTCTGGTGCTCAGGGCATTTTCCTGAATATTCTCACTACCAGCTCTATTCCTTTAATCCTCTTTCAACAAACCACTTACTTGACCAGTAATAACGTGTAAGGTATTTCCCGAAGGACGAGTATAGGATCCATCCACGCACCCACAGAAACTACTTCCCACCAGCACCCAGGTCCCGAGTGTGTATGGGCCTGGCCTCCCCCATGCCAGAACATCCTCCACCAGACAAGCCTGGTGCAGAATCCTTCAGCAGAACTCCCTGCAGAGCGGCTGCGGCAAAACCCAATCAGTTAATACAAGAGTAGCACGTCTTGCCAGAAAGGTTCAGTGGATTCACTTCCACAGATTGTAGCAGGGAAAAGCAGAGCACAGCAGCCAGACACAATCCATGACCACCTGGACAAGTTCAGACTTGCTACATCTAGACCTGACAAGCTGACACGCTTTGCTAGACAGAGGTGCCCCTGTTGTGTCACCCACCTTTTCTCCTTGCCTTCTTTCCATTGTCTAATCTTCAATTCTCGCTTTCCTTTTAATTGTGTTACACCTTGTTACTTGTATTTCTTCCTTTTGAGTTTTTATACTAGGGAGACTATAAGATATTTACACATGCGGGTCTGGTGTATTTCACTTATGAGTACATCTTCAAAAGGCATCGACTTAAATATAAATGCTTCAAGTTTATTATTTTTTATAACTGACTAATACTCCAGTGTATAAAAATAACACATCTTTTTCATCCATTCCTCAAGTGATGAGCATCTTGGTTGTTTCCAAGTTTTGGTGTCACAAATTGTGCTGCTATAAACATAGGTACACATATGTCACTATGATATGATGTCTTCAGTTCCTCCAGGAAAATTCCCAGTAGGGGCATACCTGGCTTGAATGGGATTTCCAGTCCTAGTTTTTTATGGAGTCTCCACACTGATTTCCATAATGGTTGCACCAGTCTACATTCACACCAGCAGTGGAGAAGGTTGTTTTCCCCACAACCTCTCCAACCTTTGTCTTAGTTGATTTGTTTATGATAGCCATTCTTTCCAGGGTGAGATGTTATCTCAGTGTTGTTTTAATTTGCATTTCATGGATGGCTAGTGATGTGGAGCATTTTTTCATATATTTATTTGCTTCTTTATTTCTATCTTCTGAGAAGTGTGTGTTCATCTTGGACGTCCATTTCTGGATTGGGTCTTTGAATTCTTGGGTCCTAATGTTACTTAGTTCTTTATAAATTCTAGAGAGCAGACCTTTGTATGAGTGCTTATTAGTTAATTGTTTTTTCCAAATTTGTGGTGTGTCTTTTTACTTTGTTGGTAATGTTTTTTGAGGTGCAAAAACTTCTCAGTAAGAGTTGGTCCCCGTTGTTAATTCTTTCAAGTATTACCCATGCGGTTTGATATTTGCTCATGAACTCTTCACTTAGTAACTAAATTCTAAATGATTTAAGATTGTATTCACCACTGTACCTGATAAAATATTTTGAACACGAAAATAAGCTTTGATGTAAAAATGCCTAAATTTAGATTAATGTTAAATGTCATTTTGTGTTAGTTTGCTAGGTTTCTCACAACAAAATATTGCAGACTGTCTTACACATAGCAATTTATTTTTTCTCAATCCTGGATGGTAGATGTCCATGGTTAAAGTATAGGTAGGGCTAGTGTCTCCCTGTGGCCTTTCTTCCTAGGTTATAGATGGCTTTTATCCCTCTTACCTTCATGGGGTCTTTCCTTTTTGTGTCTACATATGTATGTGCAGAATTGCTTTTCTTATAGGGCCATCAGTTTTACCTGGATTAGTACTCACCTTACGACCTCATTTCAACTTAATCTCCTCTTTAAAAACATTTTTTCATTTATTTCATACTTGATTTTGAGCTTTTCATATAAGAGAAACAATGTGATATAGAAATGAAAGACAAATAGGAAAAATGAGAAAAAAAAAGGTATTCTAATCCAGTGCTGACAGTGCATCTAGAAGTGTACCTTGACTAGTACAGTCATTTTCCATGTTCTATAGTCTGTTTTCTGGTGTTCCATCTTTACATATGAAAATTAACTTGATAAGGTTTGATAAATACATCAACATGATACTTGAAAAATAAAAGGACATAGAGGAAGGGGGGGAAAGGAAAAATGTATATATATATATATATGTAATACTTCCTAGCAGTGAATGAAATTATATACTGCAAACATACTAACAAAAATAAAAACAAACAAAAATATAGAGTAAATAAATAAATATGTAAGTCTACAAGATATCATTTACCAAAATAACTTTGTCTCTTCGTTTAAGTCAGAATTTAGATCTACCTGAATATTAGTGTAAGATTCAGGAAAACAAGGAAGAAAAAAAATCAATGAATGAAGGTTTTCCCAAATTCAAGAGAACATGTGAACTCTATTAGATCCTTCACTGTATCAGGAAGAAATCTGCAATTTTGTGGAACAAACAAGAAGCAAAATTGAGAAAGATGAACATAAGCTCAATGAAAGAAACAGAGATCTCATTTTAGAGTTTTCTGAAATTCTTTAAAATGAATGAATGATGAAACACAGACAAATGAGGCATTTTATGACTTAGCTCGTAAGTGTATCTTGCAAAGTCTACAATAATATATATTTTTAAAATTTCGCCTTTTATCATCAACAGCACTTTTACCTTTGCTTTTGGAATAGAACAGGACATGGACCACCCAGGTCTAGCAGTCATGTAAAGGCAAGTAAGGTAGTGCTTATTAGGAATGTACTGGGAAACCTAGAGCATGTTCTTGATCAAAAAAGAGGCAACAATGAGTTCCCATACAGCCTAATTTCCTGAGCCTTCTATAAGAACAATGCAGTTAGGATTGTATCTGAAATTTAGATGTCATTACAGCTTTCCCAGACTAACTGAAGTAAGCAAATTCTGAATGTTAAAGCCTAAGGCAAAAATATCTTAAGCTTCTGGTCAAGTGAGGCATTTGGGAAATAAGCCTTCAGGGAATGTTTCTGCTTCTGGCAATGGGAAAACACTGTAGGTAACTCAAAAAGGCCCTAGATGAAGACTGTCATTTTCTACGTGAGCGTTCCCCAAGTGTGGTTTGCCTTGGGGGAAGGGACATGAAACATTGAGCAAGGATGCAGTGAGTGTTTTGGCCAGATGGTTTAAAACTCTCAGGTTTCTATGGGAATCTGTTAGTATATAGGAAAAGCTTGGTGAGACCATGGTATGAGGTCACGTGTCAGCTGTTTCCGTCACTCATTGCTTTCTGTCCATAGACCACCATGGGTCTGAGCAAGGTAGAGAACTGTGAAATTTTGAGACAATATGAGAGGAGAGCTGGGAATAACACTGTAGAAGGACATATGGTACCAGGTCCTACCCCAAGTCCCAGGATGTTGTGTCCTTTGATAAAGCAGTGAGGGACACGAAGTAGACAGTATCTTTGGAACTGGAAATACCTGAATATATCAATATGAGAATTTAATAGCAGCAATAAAACCAACTATTGTCTTTCAAAAAATCTCCATATGCAGATGATTCTGAAGTGTCAATTATCAAATCTTAAATGATTAAAAAAGTAGAAGAGACACCGAATTTCAGAAAACAATATGATATGAATTCAACCATGTTTGCAACATTAAATGTTGTTATCTTCAAGGTAGTTCTTTAGATTACCAGACACAAGCATGCAAAATTGGTTAAAAGAATTAATCATTAATTGTTCCTTTTGATGAATCAATAGAAATTATTAGTACAATTATACTTTCCTTCCTTCTTCTCTCTCTCCATCCTTACCTCCCTCTTCTCTCCCCTCTCTCTTTTTCTCTTTCCTCCTCTGAGTTGTTCTTTCTGACAGGTACAATAGATATGGTGAAATGGAAAGAAATTGCTCAAAAAAATCAGTCTAAATTCTAAATAATTGCTGAAGATAGTGGGGTTTTTATGTACAGGTTCTACAGGGTCTCATCATGCAGATCAGATTCGTAGTGATCCTCCTATCTCCACCTTTTCAAGCGCTGCGATTACAGGTGTGTGCCATCACACCCAGTCTCAATGCCCACCTCAGTGGGCCCTGGGGTTGGGTCTGTAACTGCGTGCCAACTGTGGTCCCTGCATCTGCCTAAGCAGGCACTTTAGTCCGCTGAGTTATCTGAATGGTATTTTAACAATAAATCAGAGAACTTACAGTTCTCTCGTACTTGTTACAGGTTATCTGTCAATAAATATTGTGCCCTACTCAGTTTTTCATTGTCCTCTTAGGTTTTTTGTTTTGATCTTTGTAATGGTGTAATGGGAGCAATATTTTTCCCTAAAATCCTATGTTCTACTTCCCAAATTTGAAACAATTATGGTGAGAAAATGACAATATCAGCACCTTCCTTTTGACCTTCTGGTCTTTAGAGCTACAAAGTAATCACATACATTTATTTATTTATTCATTTATTTTCATGGTGCCAGGGATGGAACTCAGGACCTTGTGCTTACCAGGCAAGCATACATTCACTGAGTAGGTCCATGGCCCTAATTTCTTTTTAATTTAAAGAGAAACAAATAAATAAATGAAAACAAATAACAAAAACTAAGAAACAAAAGAAATATAAAACAATAAAAATGGTACAGAATTTCATAAAATTAACAATGGTTATATTACATATGTTTATCATCTGATTTGTCATAATAGCACATATACTTATGAAAGATTGAGCAAAGTATTAGACATTAACTCTTCCCTTCAATAAGCCTCAGTTTTTCTTGGTTCTTTTTATTTTTCATTTTTCATTTATTTTAAAAGAGTGTAAGAATAATAGATAAGACATTAGAAATAAAACAGATTAAAAAAAATAAGATGTAAAGTATTCAAAAGTGGTTTTTATATTATACATTGCTGTCCTCAATGCAGTTTGACTGTTTTAAATCAGAAATTAATTTGACACAACAGCCTAAGCAAACCATTACAAGCCTCAGCCCAAATACTTTGGCAGAAGCAAATCTGTCTCTTTTCTGAATCAGTTGGTGATTCCATATATTGCATTTAAACAGAATATTCCAAGACATTGTAATTTAGACAACCTATTTTAAATAAGCCCTCCAGCTCCACTTACTTTTGGTTGGCTTTAAAATCCAAAATTCAAGATGTCACACAGCAGATAAATATACTATTGTTCCTCCTAGTGAGTTAACTCATCTTTTGGAAATTGTCCTTTCACAAAAATTGCTTTTTGTCTTGCTCAGCATTCTAAATTCTAAGGACAAGCTGCACCTAAATGATTAAGATACCAACTTTCAATAATCTTTGCACAAATTTACAGAACCAACAACATCTGGTGACCTTTAAATAACTTCAGAATGTGTAACACCCCTCTTATTCTTTAATCCTGTATATAAAGTAATATGAAGAACATAAATTGTTATAAATTTTAACTGGAAGAAAACTAATTCACTGACTGAGAGAAAAATTATATAACCTTGTGCCAGGAGGTCAAGGTCAGTCAACATGCAATGAGACAAAAAATAAATAAATGAAATAAAATAAAAAGAACAACAGATGGCACACGATTAGAATGTTTTAATATAGGCTCTCACTCTGCAGTTGAGGCTGACCTAGAACTTACTATGTGGCACACACTGAACTCACACTTGTAGCAATCCTCCAGCCTCAGTCTCCAGAGTTTCACAGCAACAGATACATACCACCATTAGCTGGGATCAATTGATTGCTTAAGAATATGTCACTTAGGACCAACCAGACAGTTCAGCAGACTAAAGCACCTACTTAGGCAGGTGCAGGACCTGGGGTTAGATCCCCAGCGTGCTGTGCTGACCCCACCCCCAAGGGCACACTGAGAGGGCAACTGAGACTGGGTGTGCACCCTGTAATCCCAGTGCTTGGGAGACTGAAACAAAAAGACCACTATGAGTCTGATCTGTGTAGTGAGACCCTCAAGACTCTGTAATAGAATACTAAAAACGATTATACTATTTAGTCTTAATGTGTTTTGCATAATTTTGCCATATATTTCAAGTTTAACTGCTCTATGATCTTATATTATGCATGGGACAAATCTGATTCTTATACATTTATTTAAACATAATTTATTGTTAGTATATAGTCTTTTCTAGTAATTATATTGAGAGCCAAATATCAATGAGACAATTTCAAAACCAATTAATAGAACAGTTTCAATAATTAATGCATAGCATATTGTTGTCTTCATAGTGGTTATGCATAGTACAAGATGCAGACATGATATCTTGTCCAAACGCTATTAGCACAAATCTTTCCATTCATTGAATTAAGAGAAAGTAGCTGTATATCTAGCCTAACTATTTTGTATATACAGAAATAAAATGATCCATCATTTATATCCCCTTGTTTTTGTTTAGTTTTGTCAGAGAATGGTATTCCACTGTCATAGAAATGTGTAGGTGTGTGCATTCAGCAAAATAATTCAATATAGTCCAATAGTCCATAATACTAGTGGGTTATCAACAGGGCTAGCAATATCCAAAGCTTATTGACTTGAGCCTTTCACAGCTCAATCTAGTAATATGGCTTTCCTTTTTATATCTCTTTTATTATTTTCTGCTCGATGGTTAAGACCAAGATAAAGCAAGACCTATATAACAAGAAATATAACTTCTGTATTTGAGAAGATCAGGCAAATACCCTCAGGATTGACACTCATCTTATACACAGTTTGCAGATCCTTTGTCAGTGTCAGCCATGTGGATGAGTCATGGACATTGCTTGACCAATTTGCTATCTGTGAAAGCCTGAGAGAATGTTTTCTTTCCATGTGATCTCTTTAGGCACACTACATCATCCATCACTTTCCTCTTTGGCCCCATAGTCTCCTTCATCTGAACATTTGGGACACAACTAAGTTACATGACATTACTGTATAGGTTCTCCTGTGTCCTGAGTCTTCACTGACCTTGAAATTCTAGGGCCAAAATGTTGGCTGTCCTTGTAGCCCTTTTTTTTTTTCTAATTTTTGGTCTGCAAACTTAAGTTGTTAATCATCCAGAAGAGAAGCTTAATGATATTATCATCCTATAACATAGGCAGTAGATCTTAACCTCACTAATTATCTGAATACCAAATGTCTTAGCCATAACATAGAACAGGAATTTTCCATCAAGTATTGATGTGTTAAACTTTAAATCCCTACAGAATGTGAAGAAAAAAAGAAAAAATTTAAAAAAAAACAAACAATATATATTTTTACACAGAAATTTAGATATCTAACCATTTGCAGCATTGTAGCAGGAAAGTCCTATGACATTGTTTTTCTTGTCCCTTGTTTTCATTATTACCCTTTTTCTTTAAACAAACATTTACTTGCGAGACAGTATAGCAGTAATTGATATGACATGACAAGCTGCACGTATTTGGAAGACCAGAATGACAGACATTCCAAGCCTGACCCTAGTATTACACATTGCTGTCTTCAGTGCAGTATATATTCTATTCTGAATAAAATTCTGTGTGCTAATGAGGAGAATGTGTACCGTACAGAGGATGCAACAGTTTGTAGAGAATTATTAAAACCATTTTTTGAGGCTGTGTCTCAACTCAACTCTGATATGTCATTGTTGGGGATTTTGTTTTTTACTATATTTGTGATACTGGATATATCAATCCCTTACCACAAGTGTTTTAATTTTTATTTGATCTTTTATATGTATCACTGTTTGTTTTGAGAAGTAGGATACACCGGTATTCTGTGCATATATTTGTAACTGCAAATGTATGTTATATTGAGCATTGGAAATTGATTACCATGGAGAGACTCTAATGCTAACATGGAGATGTCTTCAATTGAAAACATCTTTTTGTGATATTATCTTGGCTTTGGTTGCTTTTTTGATATTTGTGGGCCTCTTCTACCTACTCTCTTTAATATAATCAAATCCACTTGCTGTATTGTAAGGTGACCATCTCTACTGACTACATAAACTTCAACTGATCCATAGAAAACAATAAGCTAAGACTTTTTCCAGGAGTAGAACAAATTGTTGGCATATAAATTTTAAGATTATTACTTCAATAAATTTCTTATTATTTTTATACTTGACCTATTTTCCAGCTGTAAACTTGCTGTGTGTTTAGCTTTCTTCACTGGCAAATTTTGGGAGGGTGTTTTAATATAGGACCTTACTGGCAATTCAGACTGGTCCTGAGCTTGCACAGACTGGCCTCACACTTGTAGCAATCCTCCAGGCTCAGACTCCAGAGTGTCACAGTTACTGATACGTATTGCCACTTGCTGCGGTGATTGGTGTTTTCTAAGGTCAGTTCTACCTTCCATCATTTATTTGGCCTTGAAAAGTTCCCTGGCTTTTTTAAGTCTGTCCTTTGAGGACACAAATAATTTTAGGCATTCGAAATTATAAATATGAAATAACTGGGTGTTATGAAAAGGAGCTATTGCATTTCTATAATGCTATAGAATCCTAGAATAGTTGTCATTGGCATTGTCACCAGATGAAACAACTTCTAAAAATGGATATATGAAAAGATGTCATATATATGTTGAATGTTTTTATTTATCCATTATTTATTATTTATTTCCTTGACAACTTTGAGAATCCAGGCCTGACTGGTGGATACAGAGGAAAGTTCAAAATAGATAGAGTATTAATTTCCTTTAAACTCTCTGTTATAACTTGCTGATCCCCTCAGCATGAAATTGATTAAGAAATCCACATCACTTAGTTCTTTTCATAATCACCTAGTGAGAAACACACAAAGGAGAATTGTTTTTTTAAAGGGTAATGAGCCAAAGTGAGGCATGAGGAAGGGACAGAGCTGGGTATTCAAATACAAGGTTCTTCATTCTTGAGAAATGCCCAGATAAGCAGGCTTCCCTGCTGAGATTTACAGGCTGATTGGGACCCCAAAAAGGTGATGTTTGGTAAAAACAACAGGTTAAGAAGATATAATGTAGATAACAGGAGCCAGCAGGATAAATAGGCAAGAACAAAATAACTCACCCTTGCTGTTTATGAGAAAAAGTGCTGTGTAACACACACCTGAGAAGGGTATCAAGTTAAATAAGGAACCTTCTAACATGGATTTACAGAAAAATAAATGGGGAAAGGAGATAAGCATATTCCTATAATAGAAGCTTTCTATCTTCCAAGAAATATGTAGAACCTGAGATTAGAAGATGAACAGATCCGGGACTTAATCTCTTCCAGTATTGATACTATAGACAGCTAAGCTAGATAGAAATTTATATGCAGATACACAGGGTTTTAGTGCTCAACCACGTCAGCACAAAAGCTCAAAGACATCAGAACTGTGGCCAGAGGTGAATCCGAAGAGAGCCAGGCCTTAGGCTGCAGAAGCAGGACCAGGCCCCACAGAATCCCTAGAGCTGTGAAGATGACCTTTTTAGAACTTCCAGGGATACTAACAGCATGCTGTAGCATGGCTGCCATAGGAGACACCAGTGCTCTGAGATCAGCAGAGGTTTGAAAATTACTGTAATTGGTACCATGTAGTCCAGCGGGCCCAGATAGGTATGAGACACACAGCCAGACCTACATCTTCCCAATTCCTTTATTCTCGTCATGCACGTTGCTTAGTGACTCATTTCCCTATGTACTAACTGACTGTATTTGTAATCCTAAGGTTGGATTATAGCTTGATTCACATTGTGCACAAACAGGGATTGTTCTATAAATCATTTTAATGTGCCTTGGTAGACAGTCCTTCAGGATCCCTCCTGGAAGCCAAAGAGATATTGTTCACCTTATTTCTAATACATCTCTCTTAACATCTTCTGTGGGTACATGGCTGTTCCTCAGTGTTGTGAGATCTTGAACTCAGCATGTCTGATATCTAACATGTTGGTTATATTTTTCCATAATTCTAAGAGAGTGACTCTGGATATGTTAATTCTCTGAGCTGATGCTTCTTCACCTGTGGCTTAAGCATGGTACTTTTCACTTTTTTTTTTTCTTTTTTGTATTTTAGGGAAGGGTCTACAGGGTGTTCAGGGTCTCACTGCTACATCAGACGCATAGTGATCTGCTTGTTTACAGCCTCCCAAGACATGCGATTGCAGGTGACGCCAACATGCCCAGTCTCAATTGCCATCTGAGGGTGCCCTGGGGAAGGGCCAGTGCAACAGGCCTGGAGATAGAATCCCCAGCCCCTGCACCTGTTTACAGGTGTTTTAATCTGCCTGGATATTTGGCCAGCCCTGTATTTTTCACTTATTGATGGTAAACATAAGGAAAAAATTTGCCTTTACCCTATCAAGTTTCATTGGAATAAAGTGATAAAGTTTAAGTAGGAGAAAAGTGATATAAATTTCTTATGGACAAAAGACAAGCATCACAAAGCTGCTTAACCACTAGCTGACCATTAAGCAAAAACTTAATATACATGTTTTTCATATAGGGAAGGAGTTGAATAAAGAATGTAGAGAAAATGTAAACAATCACCGGTGTATGAAGGGTCATTGACACAGTCCTTTGGGAATCGAAGTGAGCAAGGCACATAGAAATTCTAATATGGTTGATTGATGCATATTAATTTTACCCATTGAGTTTCACTGTGGTACTTTCATATATTTTTTAAAATATTTTGATCATAGTTATCCTCCCTATTATCATTCCCACATCCCAAGAGTAATCAATATATAAATATCTATAAGTATATAAAACTATATATTATATAATAATATATTGTTATCATTGCCTAATAATTATATATATATATATATAAAATAGATATTTCTTTATCTATCCATCCATGGATGGCTACCTAGGCTGGTTTCACATTTATTCTCTGTGAGTTGTGCCACAGGAAACCTGGGTATGCAGGTATGCCTATAGTATGCTGACTGTAATTTCCTTAGGCATATACCAAGGGGCAGGACAACTAAGTCCTGTTTTTGTGTTTTGAATAGCCTCTATATTGTGTTGTATAGCCTTGTAGAGCAATAGAATAGAGGACACATGTATGAACCTATGTAACTACAACTGTCTCTTGACAGGTATGCTTTGTATTGCAAGTCTACCCTGGGACGGCTATATGTCTGCTTTCTTAGAGAGATGGCAAAATTTCAGGTTTGAGATTGAAGGGGACTAATTTCCTATATGCAGTCTAGCCTTGAGTGCTTGAGCATAATACATCATATTAGTATGGTTTAAAAATCAATATGTTAACTGAGGTGTTAATATTTCTATGCTACATAATTTATAACTTTGACCATTGTATTGAATTTGATCTGTCTTTGTTTTGATTGGCAGTGTTCACTGTGAGCACAGCGGCACCCAGCACTTACATTTGTAGTGCTTTATTAGAAAGCCTGGACTTAATGGATGCCTATTTATCATTTTACATTTTGTTTTATTTTTGCATTTAGTTGCAAGATGATGATCCTGGGCAAAGTCTGCCTAGAAAGTGCTCAGAATGACCAGTATTATGGCAATGAGTTTTTGTAAAAATAAAAGGTTTGATTGCATGGCCAGCTGGCAAGGAAACAAGAAATGTTATTGAATACAATGGATTGTACTTTTATGATTTGAGTCCAGTAAATGCAACCAGAAGATGAAAAAATAGAGAAAAATGTATTTTACAAAAGATCTAAGAAGTACACTGTGGCTATTTACAAGCTTGTACTTCCCTTTCTTAGAAGTGCAGGTAGGCCCAATTATAATTCTTTTAGATCTTCTCAAGAATTACCCATTCTTTTCTTTGAGGGGTCTGACAGGACCCCTTTCTTGCTACACCATTTCCCTGGGCCCGCACCGATGGCAGCTTACTGAGGACCTACACTCTTTTAGATCATAATGAGAGTATAAGGATTTCTTGTCTTCATTCACCATGACAGTCTCCTGCTCTGGGCATATCCAGTGGATTTCTCTAGTGATAAACTGGCCTCTAAAATTTACTGGAGTGTTTCAGAGGGGACATGTGGCTCGGGCATTGGACTTAGGGTAACTTGAGAAATAAATCGTTGCCATCTTCTTTTTAATGATAAAGGAATAAACTGTGCCTGGAACAGCATAGATATCAATTTCTAAATCACACTGCCTCTTTTTGAAGGCTACGTCTTCCTCCAACAAGGTTCTTCTCTTATGATTAGAGTCCAAGTACATACTCGGTTCTTTTCCTTTTAGAATAACTGTTCTGTTTTCTGATACTTATCAACACTTCAAAGACAAAGAAACATTGTGATATATGTGTATCAAAGCTTTGTAGTGAGAAAAGTGGCACTAACATAAACAAACAAACAAAAACCAAGGATTGAATGTGACTACAGAAAATTCAGAGGCGTCTGTGTTTTAACATATCCTTAATATAAATCAGGTAGAAATGGAGTTAAATTTCATCATTCTGGTGCTCTCAATGAAAGTCGTCAGGTTAGAAAGCAAATTAGCTTGGAGAAGGAAATCCTTCAGGAAGGATGATGAAAGCTTATTTTGTGAATATGATTGGCGCAGTTAGAAGGCTAATGCAGGGTGAGCAAGGTAGCTCAGTGGTCTAGAGCTCCTGCTTAGGCAAGCTTAGGTAGGCATGCAAGACTGTGGTTCCATCCCCAGCACCACATGCAAGCCAGCCATGCCCTCAGGGCGGGGCTGAGCTTGTCCTCTCTCCCATAAAATATGAAGGGTAATGCAAAAGGGAGAGATGGTAGAGGGAAGGGTGATTTGTTTTCACTTTACTCAATAACACTGGCAGGGCTGCTCAGAAAGGGAGAAAGGGCCCTGTAGGATTTCCAGCTGACAGTCTAGTGCCAAAGACTTGCACTGGGAATACAACTGAGTCTAGACCATGTTTAATGCAGAGGACCTACCTTACAAGACCAATGAAAGCACAGCATTTACATTCAATCTTTGGCCTTTTCAGAAACCCTGCAATGTGTATTCAGAAAGTCTGGACTCCGATATTATGGACACATATTTGTGCTGCTTGAAAGTTGGCTTTCTGCTGCTCTTAAATGATCCTAAATGTTATATGAACATGGAATTTATAACTTTAAGTATTTTATTCCTTGGTGGCTGTATGAATAACAAAATTGGTCATTGCTTGGAAGTTTTTTACTGTTCAGAATTATCCGGGAGTTTCAGGATCTTGATTTGTGATTGTCTCTGCACCAATTACTAGCATTACATGGTAAAGATTGCTGTGTGTTCAGGGTTATTCTTGCGTACATTCTTTGTCAAACTTGTAAGATAATTCTGGGTCTTTAATATGTTTAATAAATTCATTGTGGTTGCTTTTCATCATTATAAACTTTGGTTTCTAAAATATTATGAAACAGTTCTTGATGTATAACTATCACAGTAGCCTACTAATTCTCTGTGTACCTACAGCTTTACATACTTATTGGAAAAATAAATGGTTTCATTTCTAGTGACTAAATACAATGGTAGATAATAATGATCAACCCAGCAGATTTTCTGATATATTGAGAAAGGCCTAAGCTGACAGACAGAAGACCACTAATTAAATTTTATTTCTGACATATGCTGATTGTTTGCTCTAAGGGAGGCACTGATTTTCTTTAATTTTAAGAATTATAAGTCCACAGTATTGATTCCCTAGATACTTTGAAAAGCTTTTGCAAGATGATCATTCCTTTCTCTAAAAGTCAGACTCTAGGAGAAATCAAACTGAGAAAAGAGGAAACCTAAAAACCCAGATTTAATGATATGGTGATTAATAAATTAGTAGAATTAGATGTAAAGAACATAAAGAAATGGATTTTTTTTTATTTACATAGTTCTGTTCCATTCTGCAAGAATAATTGTACATAAACTCCAAATGATGACATTAGTAAAATTTTTGTACATTCAACTGAATGAGTCAAGGCCTAATATCCTTCACAAAATAAGTCAAACTTGCCTTTCTGAACGAAGGGAAAATGGAATAATTGCTAATGACTACAGGATATTTTGGGAGGCTGGTGAAAGATGTTATATAGAACGTCATAGTAAAGATGGCACAAGTCTGTGAACAGAGTAAAGCTGTGAAAGGGCACAATTTAGATGTCTCTGTAGTATGAATATTGAATTGTACATCAAGACAGTTATTATTTTAATGATCTCCATTTCATGATAGTACTTTTCTTGAAAATTAGTTTCCAGTCTTCCACTAGAAGGACAAAAGAAGAGGGCTGGCCGAATAGCTCAGCAGATGAAAGCACCTGCTTAGACAGAGCGCAAGGGCTGGAGTTCGATCCCCTGCTTGCTGAGCCGGCCCCAGCCCCAGAGTGGGCTGAGTCCTTAATTTAGACTGGGCATGGTGGCACATGCCTGTAAGCCTCTTTAGGAGGCTGAAAACCGGAGAATCACTATGAGTCCGATCTTCATAGCGAGATTCTGTAGATTCTGTACTAAACACACAAAAAGGAAAAAGGGATACTCAGTGTGTGTGTGTGTGTGTGTGTGTGTGTGTGTGTGTGTGCATGCATTTCTTCTTCCCAATGATCCAATCTCTGTCCTTTCCAATTCTTGTACATCTCTCCAAAGGCTTTCAAAGCACCTTGATTGAGTACTTATTTTCATAAAATTAAACTATTTGTTATTCTAATGTAACACATTTTTCCTTACCTTTTTATTTTAATTTGGGCTTATTTTAAAGTAAAATGAGAGGGCCAGAAAAATGGCTCAGTGGAATAAGCACTTCCCTGGCAAGCACAAGGGCCTGAGTTCAATCCCTGGTTCCACCAAAAATTAAATAAAGTAAAATAAAGTGAACACTGTAAGAATTTCTCAACATGTGTTGCTGGGCCACTTTCACTGATCTTGTGAAATCAAGAAGTCATGAAACTTAACTTGATAATTTGATTCCTGAATTTAGAATTAAATGCAGATGTGACACAGAAAAGTCATCTAAGGAAAAATTGCGCTGCTCTTGGGACTACCACAGTCTGGAAGAAATGTGGGCAGATGTTGGACATGGTACTCTTCTCACTTCAATTACTGTCATCAACACCAAAGTGTGACCACTTTACTAATCACTGATGAAGTGTTTTCAAAAACACATGCTAACACTTGGAATCATTAGACTTTCTCAGTACATCTCACACTGCTTGCTCTTTCCTGCTGTTTTAAATTAGAACCCTTCAGTTATCCTCCAAGATTTTGACACATTATCTGGGGCAGTTTTGTAATACCATTTTGCATCCATTTAAAGGGAACCTTCCTCGATAAAGAAGAAACAAAAGGTCGGACACATCTTCTGCTTGCTCTTTTAGCAACTTTCTAAAGAATTTGTTTGATGTGCTTCAACATACTATTGATTTTACCTCCCATTACATTTCCAACAATGGAAAATTATTGTTTTTTTTTTATTTTCTGTGTCCTCATTTTATTGTACATTATCACTCTCTTATAAATTATAAGTTCATTATTCTTGCGTTTTTGTGCAATATTCTTTTCCTGCTTTTACAAATTACTCTCAATGCAAAGAAGGAGTCATCAACCTTGGGCCACTGGTGTGTGCTGAGGCACTACATGGTATGACGACCCTCAAATCTCTGGGGCTCTGTTGCCAATAAGATGCAGGAGGGAAAGTTGCTATAGAGACAGAATGCCACTAAGGAAGGCATTCTGTGACTCAATACCAGAGCATTCCTTTCTATGTGAACCTGATTATTTTTATGTTTATATTTGTGCTTACATAAGGTACCGGTTATCATAAATTGAAAGAAATGAACATGAACTTGCAGAAGTCATACACTTTTAACAGAATAACACAGAAAGTAAGTGGAAAAGTTGGGGTTAAAACTGATGTACCTTTTCTAACAATTTATACTTAATTTGTACAACCCTTCCCTTCTCTGATTTGATACCTTCCATGGCTTTCCATTTGAAGTTAAGGACATAAAAGGTGTGTGAAATGAACGTATGACATCAGACCTTCACCTGACGGACACATGCATCTGGTCCAGACATGCTGTCCCATGCACACTATGTAAGGAAGTACAGGTAAGTCCAGGCATCATGGTTGTGATGGGTTATACCGAAATGTCCCACAAGGCCTTTGTGCACTCTTTGGCAGGAAGTTTTTAGGAGAACTGGATCATGGGCACTTTCGCTGACTTACAGCTAGGAAGTAAGGCTTGATCTGGAGTCAGATCTCAGGGGCTGAGTGTGAAAGGACAGTGCGCATCTCCCTCTGTGATTTCTCCCTTCAGTTTTTTCCATGTTTGGTATCAGTCTATGCTTTATTATTGTCTCCATTTACCTCTCTCTTACTTTTTACTGTTCTGCATACTCAACTGGAAGTTGCATGCTGTGGTCTGTGTGTGATTCTTTTCATCAGATTTTTGTTTGAAATTGTTTTTCATACCAGGGGTCAGCAGGAGATCAGAGGCCCTGAGGAGTGAGAGCTTTGCTGTGTATGTTTAGCCATCTCTCTCCACCAGGTTGTAGGATCTCAGTGACTGTATTGCTCTTATTAAAAACTACAACTTCTGAAGAGAAACCTTTTTAGTCCATTTTGTATCAAGTTCCAACAATAAACAGTTCCTACCCTTGACCTCAGACTTAGTAGTGGTACAAGAGGCTTAGTGTTGCTAGTAACCAAGTGTTCTTTATTCTTTAACACCTTTGTTTTTATTGTATGAGATGTAATGCAGGACTGACTAGGCACACACTCTCCCACTACACCAAACCATACCACCTAAGACTTCTTACGCTATTCTTTTCTGAACCCTCATTATTTATCCCCTTTGAGGGGCCTCTGTGGATTTCTCTTAACATAGAAGAGACAGGGAATCAGAAAAACTGAAAGAGACATATTGTATGTCTAAGTATTTTAGTTACTGAAACACAAAGGGAAGTTCTAATCATGTACTTTGACAAATGAATGGTGACAAATGACCTGGGAGACCAAATTTACACATGTATAGGCCTACTGGAGCAGCTAGAAGTTCATTCTCATACTTGGAGGCACTCTAACCTGCCTCTTTTTCACACTCACATTCCTAAGTCTTGACACAATTTATGGACATGAAGCCTGATAATTTGGTCTATAAATTCAAGTTCTGCATACATCTCTAATTGGCCACCAATTATGATTATGAATTTACATACTTTTGGTGGGCCCTGCTTTTGACACTCTGAAGAGGACTCATGCAAAATATATAGTCAAAAAGAATTGACATGGGCCCATGAGAGAGCTCAGCAGACTAAGTGCCTGCCTAGGTAAGCACAGGGACTGCGGTTCAATCACAGCACTATAGGCTACTCTAGCCTCACCTCCAGGTGTGCTGGCCACTAAGTCTGGGCTTGGTGGCTTACAACTATAATCCCAGCACTGGGGAAGCTGAAAACAGAAGTATAACTGCAAGTCCGAGCTGTGTAGTGAGACCTTGTACCAAATACATTACACACACACACACACAAAAAAGAAGTGACCTGTTTCCTCTAGGACAATATCCCTTGGGTTGTAGTCTCTCTATCTCATGGGCTAGGATATGATTGGAAACAGATCAAAGCAGTACTCTTTAAATGATAAGAACTCTTTTTGTGAATTTATTACCAAATAGTAGCCCATCTCTTTTTCTTCTTGCCCTAAAAATAACCCTTCATGTCATCAATTTCCCAGCTCTCCAGTTCTGAAATACAAGAATACACAGTGACATCAGTGGTTGATGTGAAGTCTGATATTTTCTGGGCAGTAATCATGATACTTGTTGAGATTTAAAAATTAATGTATATAGAAACTTTTTTCTTGATCTTCTTTGAATTTAGAGACTTAGCTGATAGCTAGTACCATAAATGTCTTGGATAATGTGTTAGATGCTATGAAGGTAATTTTAAGACAGATAATTCTGAGCTAGTTCCAAATAAATAGATTTTTTGAAGGAGAAAAATCTGTCAAGCATTTTCACCAGACTGTTTTTTGTTTTTTTTTTTTAAATAAAAAACAGGATTCTGGGTGAAAAAAGTATCTTCACTCAACCAAGTGTGAAACTCTCTGCTTTCACAGAATCTTTGATAAAAGCAACATGAGGCTTAAAGACACACAAGGCTAAGACTGACTGCTAAGATACAAACTGTGGTTTTATAGGCCTTATTAGAAATTTGGAATATTGTCTAATAAAGTTCTCTTTGCTTACAAACACATGTTCTATATAAACGACTAAGTTTTCCATTACTTCCTGGAAGAAATGAGGCTATAGAAGTTATTCTTAGGTCAGCAGCCAGCACCTTTGATAAGGATAGAGATGGGCTATTCATCACTTTTGTTTTCGGATGGCAAGGATCCAATTGCAAAACCCCTGTAACTTGTGGCATGTGAGCCAGACAGATATTAAAAGGCTAAGTTGATTAAAGAGGCAGATGTTTACTATGGGCTTCCTTTATGGTTGAAGGGCTTCCCCTTCTGAAGTCCATGGAGAGCATAGAAAAACATGAAAACTAGCTGTTAACTTTGATTGAAGAGTTTTCTATGCAATGTTGAGGTTGTCAAATTTTGGGAAAGTACATTACTTGTTTGGTAGTGCTTTACTCTGCATATTTTTTTAAGATTGCATATTGTTACATTTTTTAAAAGAGAATGAAAACAGTAGCAAAAAAAAAAAAAAACTTCATCTTTAGGGGCTGGTGGAATAACTGGCAAGTGCAAGGGCCTGTTTAAATCCCACCAAAAACAAACAAACAAACGAAAGAATGATACTGAATTTTGCCAAATAAAATGAAAGGAATTCAACAATGCTTGTTATACTGCATACTTCTGTCTACCAAATAGTTTTTCAGATTACCAGAGATAAGCATGCAAAATTGGTTTAGAAACTGGTCAAAAATCGAAAGGAAGAAAAAAAAATTGTTCCTTTCAGTAGACCATTAGAAATCAACAATACAATTGTTCAAGGTATTCTTTGTGTGTGTGTGTGTGTGTATATATATATATATATATATATATATATATATATATATATATATTTCTTTCCTTCTTTCTTTTCTCCTTTCCTTCTTCCCACTTCCTTCACTTTGAGCAGTTTCTTCCATTTCACTTTATCCATTGTATCTTTCAGATTGCCTTCACATTTAGTTTCTTACACTTGAGAGACAGTCTGATATTTACATTTGCATGTCTGATTCATTTCACTTATGAGTATGGCTTCTAGTTGTGTTTACTTACATATAAAAGCCTTGAGTTTATTTTTCTTTATAGCTAAGTAATACTCCATTGTATAAAGGTACCACAAGTTTTTTACCAGTCTTCAGTAAATGGATGGAACAGGGATATATTTTTATTGAAGAATTAATACCATATAATTCCTTGTATTGAAAAGAGATCACCTTTATTCCAATACTTTATAATTATAAAATTATTAAATTACAAAGATTTAGAAATCAATACTATACAAATGTGATCTGTTTATGACCTGGTGTCAGTCAGTAATTGTTAAATTTTATATCCATGACAGCAGGAGCATAGAAAGTGAGAACATTTATAAATTTCTGTTTTTACTTATGTAGATAGAGTAAGAAAGAGAAGAGAGAAAAAAATGTCTTAAACAGGACAAGGCATATATGAAGGATCCCAGAGACCAGAGGCTGTGTAATAGGGAAGAAAAATATAAAATATAACTTTTTAATTGGAACAGAGTTGCAAGAGAACAGCCATGGCATAGAAATTATCTTTGGGGAGTTAAGTCCCTTGTAAGTGGCATAAAAAGACTGTTTTAAAACATAAGATATTATGAAAAGTTTTTAAGCCAAAAAAACGACTAGCATGATTTAACTTTTAAAAATCTTTCTGGGCTTCCTCAGTGGCCATGGACACTTGAATAAGTAGGATCCTGGGAGTTCAGATCCTATCATGTGTTGAACTGCATTACCTCCAAATACAAAGGCACAAGTCCTGACTGAAATACTATTCCTTCAGAATGTAATCTTACACAGAAATAGATATGCAAAGAGAGATGATAATTTGAAACATACAAGCAACTGGAATTATGAGTGTATAAGACAAAGAATATTGAGAACTGCCAGCAAGCATTAGGAGATAGGAAAGACAAGACAGGCTTCTCCCACGCAGATGGCATAGAGAGGAAGGTCCTGCCACTACCTAGAGCTCCTGCTTCTAGCACTCAGAATGGTGAGTCAAGGTTTTATGTTTTCCAGTTAGCCAGATTTTGATAGCTGCTGTAGCAGCCTTAGGAAACTAACCTAGGTGCTACCAGAGAAGTCTCAATAAAAGGTAAGGATCTGCCCCACTAAGATGGAAGAAGTGATATAAGCAGAGAAGTGATTTTGAGTTCCTAGCATATGATTGCTGGAGAAGGTAAACTTGGAGGGCTAGCTGAGAAGGTGGGAAGAATAAGAAGGAGAAGGGAAAGGGAGTGCAGAAAAGGAGGAGGACAAGGAGGAGGAGAAGGAGAAGAAGGTGTCTACTTTGCTTTGGTAGATGAATGTTGGTGCCATTCATCTACCAAACTGACAGTGGTAACAGTGGAAGGACACTGGGTTTCTAGAGTACATGCTATGCTCATGATGCCTTTATAAAACTCAGGAGGGGACCAGCAAGATAGCTCAGCAGACTAAAGTGCTTGCTTAGGCAAGCACAGGGACTGGAGTTAGATCCACTGTACCATATGCTGCATCTCCTCCACCTCTGGGCATGCTGAGCTGGGAGTCCTGGCATGAAACAGGAGGCTGAAAATAGCAGTATCTCTATGAGTCTGAGATGTGTAGTGAGACCCTGTGCCAAAAAATAAAAAGTGAAATAAAACTCAGGCAGAAGTAGAACATAATGCATGAAGCTCAGCTGAAGACTCTTGGCAAGAAGGGAAAACAGTAATGACAAGGTGCTAGAATCTAGGACTGTCCTGAGTTTGCTCCAGTGACACACAAAAAAATCTATCAGTTATTCAGACTCAACCAAACATCAAGAAAATCCTGTTACACTCTGTTGGAAACTCCTGCAAGAGGTCTCCACTCTCCTGCGCATGGCAGAAAGAAAGAGACAAAACAGAAGCACAGCAGGGATCTGGGATGACCAGTTATTCATGGGCAACAAAAGACCACATGGCAGCCAGCACTTTGTCATTTATTCATTGAGAAAATTGGAGAAGGGATTGCGGCTGGATGTGTGAGGAAAAAAAAAAAAATGAGGAGGACAGGACCTGTGACAGAGGGACAAGGCCTGCTTGTGAGAGGGCAGAAACAGCCAGATTTAGGTTATAGGTGTGAGCCACTGCTTCGTAGCTGGTTCTGGGAAGAGATTTTCACATAGGCCTTAGCAGAGATGTTATTTCCTCTCTCAGCCCCTTGGTATTACAGCCTGTCTATGTGAGCTCACCTATGGCTTTTGAGACAAACAGTGCTGTGCATCATCAACTAACTGCTCTCATGAAGGTATGTACACAATCTGAGCCAGAGCCTCCAAGGAAACTGAAAGCCATTTAGGGAAGTCCCCTCTGTACAGGCTGCACTGCTACTGGGAAGTACAATCACATGTGGGCCTCAGGAAGGGCAGCATGAAGGCCTTCTGCAACCCTCTGAGGACTACACAGACCTGAAACGCTACGGAAGCTATTGTCATTGAAATAGAAGGCAGAAGACACGTTCCCCACTGCAGAAAGATGAGTGGAGGTATGAGAAAAACAGGGAAATAAAAGGAAAGGCCATTTACTCAGAGCTTGCTTACAGCAGCAAAGAATTAGCCATTGTTGTTTTGTCAGAATACTCTAAGAGAGGCGGAAGAAAGGGAAAATTACAGAGTGGGGAAAAAATAAGAATTCAGGTACCCCTTGATTGGAGGGTGTTTGCAGAAAGGGGCTATAGACAGGCTAACTAGATCTGGACCTCTATGGGATTGCTCATAGGAAAGTATTGAGCTCTCTCTAGTGATTTCAAAGTCAGAAACAGGAATGAAAATTAAGGAAGACATCATTCTAACTCAAATATTGGCCATTAGGAGAAGATCAACTCAGAGACCATTGCTTCGTTTCCTGAATTGTGAATACATGTCATTGTTTGTAGATGTCTTCTCATAGACTCATGCAGTCATGGGGGATGTGCCCTAGAGATTTGGATTAATTCATGGTGCAATGCTGGGATTATGGGTGTGAGGGTTACACTCGGCCTAGAGTGGGTACAGTATAAGGTTGGGGAAGAGGCTCACCCCTGCTCTTCCTTTTTGCTCTTGTTTCTTTTATTGTCTTCTGCCCATGAGATGCTGCCCTCTGCTATGAACCGCTCTGCTTTGAAGCCAGCCGAGTATGGACTGAAACCTCTACAAACTGTGAGCTGAATAAAGTATTCTCTCTTTATTTAGGCACCAGGTATTTTGTCTCAGCAGTCAGAGGAAACGAACCAAGACATCGGTTTGATTTTCATCTCTCCTATATCAATCTTCGAATTGCTGCTTGGGGAAAGTCACATGGAGGAGAGTTTCTGTACTACTTTTGTAACATTTCTCTAAACGTGAAATTATTTCAACATAAAAATGTAAGAAGTTCTTCACAGTTGCTTCCATTTCATGGAATTTATTTATTTTGTTCACTTTTCTTTATTTTTCAATTTTTCAACAAACATTTGACTTCAGTCGAAAAAATTATTTTGAATTTAAGTAAAAAATACAATAATATAATAATTACGATAAAATTTTTCATTGCTCACATCCCCTATTTCCACAGATAACCATTTATCATATCCTGCCTATAATACCTTAGACCTTTCACATACCCCAGGGCTAGAGCTCTTACCCATACCAGAGCATTCATTCATCAACAAAAGATAATTAGCACATAGCTTCATAATATATTATGTGCCACTGTACCGCACTACTGTACTGCCTGATATTAGCATAGAGTTTTATAAAACCACTACCACTACTCTGCCCTCCTTCACATTTTCTTCTACATCCTACCCCAAAACCGCATCACCTGAGAATCAGTCTCCCTTTAGTGAGGATTTATGATCATTGCTCTGAAATAGTCCAGCAGGGGAATCCTAGAAACTCATTTTCCCCAGCACATTCAATTCATATGTGTCACAAGACCAGCTACTGAGTGAGTTAAAACACTATTATGGTAATAGCACAAAGGAAATTACTCAAGCAGGCTTGGCTAAGCTCAGGAACAAAACTTGCTACATTTATGAGGGCTGTTGGTCCCTAATTATTCAGCAGCTACTGAGAGGGGTAAAACATGCCATGTCTCTAGCAGTTAATTTGTACTTTCCTTCTCCTTAGGCAAGTTGTCTTTCTCTGTTCTAGTACCTGACATAGTTTCCAGGCTCTATATTCCTCTTAGAAACAAACAAACAAACAAACAAACAAACAACAACAACAACAAAAAAAACAGTGACACTCTCCTTTGTTGTTCAGCTTGAAGAAGAAATATTATTTTTTAAGCCAGGTTCTTGCTTTGCTTTCTAGGCTGGCAAACATCTTCTGGGCTTCAAGGATCTTCCTGCCTCAGCCTGTGAAAGAGTGAATATTTGAGGTCCATACATTCATGTAGTTCTGAAACATTTTGATTTTGAAAGTGATTGATGATGTAGAGTGCACCTAAGGAGAGTCACATGGAGAGAAAACATCCTCTCAGGGTTTCACAGAGCAAAACTGTGAAGCAATGGCAGTGACTCATCCACAGTGCTGATACTGACAAAGGATCTATAAACTGTGGTACAGGGTCTCATGATAAATCCTGAGGTGATTTGACTGACCTTGTCAGATATGGAACTTATATTTCTTGTTATATAGGTCTTGCTTTATCTTGGTGTTAACCATACAGCAGAAAATTATAAGAACAAAGTATAAAAAGTAAAGCTATATTAATATGCTGAGCTGTAAAAGGCTCAAGTCAACAACTTCTCATATTGCCAGTCCTATGGATAACAAACTACTGTTATGGACTACTGGACTATATTGGAATTTTGCTGAATTCATGCACCTACAATATTTACGTGACAATGGATTACCCATCTTTGACAAAACAAAACCAAACAGGGGGATGTAATTGGAGGACCATTTTGTATCGGGATATACAAAATAGGATAGATACACAGCTACTTTTTCTTAATTAAATGAATAGAAAGATTTGTACTAATAGTGTTTGTGGACAGACTATCATGGCTACATCATGTACTATAAATAAACACTAAGAAGACAACAACATGCAATTTATTAATTATTGAAAGTGTCCTACTAATTGGTTTTGAAACTGTCTCATTGCTTTTTGTTTCTCAATAAAATCATTAAAAATGTTTAACAAATTCCAAGGCCCTATAAAAAAAGTGGAGATTAAAAATGACCAGTTTTAGCTGAGAAGTAGATGCACCCACTCTCAGCAGATTCTTTAAAGATTCAGGCACTCAGAGAACTCTTAAGTAAGTAGCCACGTACTTTAAGAAGTAGAGAAATTGCCAGGATCAGTGGTTCAACACAGATGATGACCCATAGGTACATTTTGGCCACAACCACGAGCATCTGTTTCTTCTTACTGATGGAATGTGAGATCTAGGCAGAGTTTTCTTTTGTGGCAACACTGTTTAGGCAGCAAAGAATGAAACTTTTCATTGAGCAGTTCCATAACTGTCCCTCCACCCCTGGCTGAGTGGTAGTGTTAGTTGTAGACATAATAAATACAGAAATCACTGCATAAATGTTTTCTTGAGTGACGTAAACCAAGGTTAAAAACATTGTTTGCTCCTACTGGAGTTACAACAATGGTCAGTATATTTTGGACAATAGAGAAGTCCATGATGAGGTGCAAATTGGTGCAAAAGTAGAAAATATTTCTTCCTTCTCAGATCTTTACCCCCCCGAACAGATATGCTCCTCAGGTTTGAAAATTACTCTTTTTCTACTGATGGGGAAAAATTCAAAGAATGCAATAAGAGAGAAAATTTGAAGTTTGTTCTCTATTGTTTAGGTGCAGTGGTATGGATGTGTCAATTGGCATGTATTGGACAGCTATGCATATGTACACAAAGATACAGACATCTATAACTGTGTCACTGCATATGTTAATGTATAAAGAGAACAGATGGAAAGAAACACAAAGACAACTGGGGAGTGAAATATTGCTATTTTATACTCATTTGTAGTTGAGGACTCATAATTTATGAGACTTGATAGAAAATCCAAACTTGGGATCCTGTTTTGGGAAAAGATAAAACTATTGTGTATTTCAAGAGGATGATGAGAGAGCATTAGATGAAAGATCAGATTTAGTCTTGTGTCACAGATGTCATGCAACTGTGCCTGCACCGCTCCCATGACTACGGACCCCGTTGGGTTTTCGGTGAACACTAGGTATAGAGGTGACATGTGGGCAACTCTACTCCATTCTATAGCTGGCTAAGACAAGTGGTGGGAGTTGAGAAAATTTGATTTCATATAAGAGTATTACTCAGTTATAGAGAAAGAAAACTTGAGGCCTTTATTGGTAACTGGATGCAACTGAAGGCTCTACTCATAAGAGAAATAAATCGGAGGCACATGTGTAAATATCATACAGTCTCCCTAGTGTAGGAACCCGAAAGAATAAATAAAACTGGAAAGGTGTAATAGATACAGTGAAACAGAAAGAAACTAAACATAAGGAATAAACATTTAAGATGAGGGAAAGGAACAAAGACAAAAAGGAAAGAGCAAATATATATACAGAATAGCTGAGGTGATTGTAGTACTAGTTCCATCACCTTTTGGAACGTAGCAGTTAATGCTTAAAATACTCATTTTGCCTAATTCTATATGCTAATATCTGTAGTCTGGGCAATGTGCAATACAAAGATTACAGTTTAGTGCCTTTCATCTTGTTCTTCTAAATGTGTTCCACTTCTAATGATTATCAATTATGATTATACTCTTTAAAACAATTTTTTAATTAAAAAGGAAAAAAATAAGATTTATTGAAAGCAAGCATCAGTGTTTAATTATTTGTCCAATCTTGCACACCTATAACTGTTAATCTGAGCAACAGATTTGACGATAAAAATACATAATGTAACAGCCATTGATAATTTGCTGCTCTTATTCGAAAATATGAACCCTCGTGCATTGTAAATTACTTTGTTTCTTTGTGCTATTTGCTTTTGTTTTTAGTTTTCATTCTTTTAAAAAATTAAATTAAAAGAAGAAAAAGTAATGCAGCCCATTGCTAATGTTTAAGGAGCCCATTGGCGAGAAGGGTAAATAAGCTTTTGTCTGACTTTCAGCAAAGGTCTTGGTGACGCTAGGCAGGGAGCGAGAGGAGGGAAAGTAAGGTGGGTGCAGCCTTCTCACTGATTTCAACATTTTCCCATCTACTTTTGTCTTGCAGCTTCTCAAAGCTAAGTACTGTGGGCAGCGCAGCTGTCACCGCCAGCCCCACGGCTGGCACTGTTGTCCTCCTGATTCCCATTGTAATGCAATTAATCTTTTGCTTTGCACTAATGGATGAACAAGCATATTTACTGCAGCATAAAATCCTAATTATTTTTTGAACAGATGCATGAAAGGAACATAAATTAATGGCAAGTGACAATTGTGATAAATGTGCGCTATATCTTTAAATGTCAGGATTCCCGTGGTGTAAACCAAACCCGTGCTTGCTGTCTAATCTAAACTGCTTGCATTTACCTATGTGAGGGGGAAACTGTCATCATCCTAAAAAACAAAACTATTTCTAGAGGTGACTTTTACTTTTACAACACAGTTATTAGAAATGATAATACGGTGACAAGGCTGTCCTCATTGAGCAGCAGTATTTACAAGTTACTTGAGTTATTGCATCTAGTACCCTTGAAAAGGTCATTATGCATTATAACTCAATACGTAGCACAATAGCAATATACAAAACTCAACTTGTTTTTTTTTTCTATATCAAGCACTCACTATTTCACACACACACAAAAAATCTTTTAATAAAAACTCCCCAAACCTTAGTGATACTGGAGAAACTTCACATATCTCATTTGATGAAAACAGGCTCAATAAAGCATACATTGCATTGTATGATTCCACTTCTATAAGCTGCAGTTACAGTAACAGCTTATTTATCTAATTTAGGTGGACATTTTTGCTTGGAGAAGGGACAGTGTAGACAGAAAGCATTGGGTGTCATTTTTTGGACTTAAATATTCATGGCGTGGATGTTTTCAGTTTATGCATACTTGGTGAGTTGCGCAATTGAATATGTACACTTTGATCATAACCATAGAGATTTAATCTTATTCTTTTCATGTTTTACTAAAAGTACATACTTTATACTACATATATAATGTAGTGCTAGAGATTGAGCTCAAAGCTAGTGTGGTAGGCAGGTGCCTTACCCCTGAACTCAAATAGCACTATTGTTGTTGCTGTTGTTGAGAGGAGATCTCACTTGTAGTTCAGGCTGAGCTTGAACTCACTTTGTAGCCCACAATGGCTCGAGTTTGTGATGATCTTCCTGCCTTAGCCCTCCAAGTGCTGGGATTGCAGGAGTATACCACCATGCCCAGCTAGTACTCATTTTAAAATTTAGGTACTGAGTGGCCAAGAAATAGTTCTTTGGGCCAGCGAGATAGCTCAGTGGTCTAAAGCACCTGCTTAGGCAAGCATAGGGACCGCGGATTGATCATGGGCACCACATGCTGTGCCAGCCCTGCCCATAGGGTGGAATGAAGCATGGAAAGGAAGAAAGAAAGAAAGAAAGAAAGAAAGAAAGAAAGAAAGAAAGAAAGAAAGAAAGAAAGAAAGAAAGGAAGGAAGGAAGGAAGGAAGGAAGGAAGGAAGGAAGGAAGGAAGGAAGGAAGGGAGAGAAAGAAAGAAAGAAAAAGAAAGAAGAGAAAAAGAAAGAGAGAGAGAGAGAAAGAAAGAAAGAAAGAAAGAAAGAAAGAAAGAAAGAAAGAAAGAAAGAAGGAAAGAAGGAAAGAAAGAAGGAAAGAAAGAAAGAAAGAAAACAGTTCCCTGCAGACCCGTTAAAAAAGAGCTACAGTGGGACCCGGGAGATGGCTCAGTAGAATAAGCACAAGGGTCTCAGTTCAATGCCTGGTTCTGCCTAAATAAATAAATAAATAAATAGAGCTAGAGTGATGCTTTGCTTCGGGGTTTCCTTTCCATTTCAAGGTGCAACTTCCTCCACCACTAGGTTGACTTCTGAGTCTTTTGTTTTCTCTACCAGTAATGATGAGCACATTTAAATGATGTTGTATGACTTCCAGGGACTAAAGTGATGACGCGATTATTGAGATGTTGAATCGGCAGTCCCTTCAATTCACATTTGAATTGCCGGTTAAGTTATTTCAACCAAAGGAAAATAATGGTTTTGTTAAAATGAAAACAGTCACCGTTCCTTGGAGTTCTCTGTGGCTCCTTTGTTCCAGGCATGAATTGCCCACCACCTTTCATCGGGCTGCCTTCTGTGTGTGGCGTTGACGGACTATGTAGGCTGGCTACAATGCTTCCTGTTTGGTGGTAGAGTGGGGAATCTGTGATAGGCTTTCTGAAAAAGATCCAATAAAATTGTTCCCCTATTACCTGCCTTTTTATGGTGCCCAATCTCTGGAACATGCTCGAAGTTCTATTTTATACTAATGTGTTCAGAATTCCTGTCACAAAGGCCCAGCATCTCACCCTTCCTTCTTTTCCCTTTCAGCTGATGTTATTCTATGGCTTCATTCTAATTGCTTTCTGTGCCTTTATGGGGAGTATAGAGGTAAACTCTGGGGCATCTGGGGCCTGTTCCTGTTATTATTTGAAGAGCTCCATGTATCTCCAATCAAAGTCCCTAGGAACCGTGGCCATGTCTGCAAAGATTGATTTATTCTGAACACCCATTGTTTCTCCTTCTTTCCCTGAACTTCACACCCATCCTGCTCTTTCGCCTGCTTTTCTTTCTGCTTGCCCTGCTCTACCTGATTTCATGAACACTTACACTCTATTGTGCCTCATAGCTAACTACAGCAAAGGGTCTGGCATTTTTTTAATGTATGTAGTACGGGGTCTACAGGGTCTCACTACACAGATCAGAATCATAGTGATCCTCCTGTTTTCAGCCTTCCCAAGCACTGGGATCACAGGTGTCTTCCATCACGTCCAGTCTCTTTCACCGGGACCGAACCCCATGGGTCTGGAGTTGTTTTCCCCTCCAAGAACTCAGTGCACAAAAGAAACAGCACAAAAGAGCACAAGTGAGTCTCACATGATAATGATAAGCAAATTTCAGTATTTTATGTTTGTTAGTTTCTCACGATCCCCGTTCTGTAGTCAGAGAATCCGAGCCTGAGAAAGATGATATATGCCTTGCCCACAAAAAGCCAATGAACTCCAGGAGAAGCTGGATTCTAATTGTGCTTGCATACCAAGTAGAAATCATTGAGAAGTAAGTGTTTCTTTATGGAAATACCATTCCGTTTGGATGAATGAGCCAGGCCAAGTCAAGTGATTGTTGAATACCTAATAATGCTCCAGTAAAATGCACAAAATAAAGAACTGCCCTGGAATAGAAGTCATTTCACAACCAAAATAGCTCTATTACTTTTCAGAGAGTTCTTGATTTTTCAGCCTTTCTACTGAGAACTCATCAGAGTAAAACTAGGTTATTTTATCTCCTACCTTTGAACAGCACTTCAAATGAGTTTGGCACTGCTAAAGAGAAATTAAAAAGATCCCTGAATCATAGCTTATCTACTTGAAACTTTACTTTTTTCATATCAATAAAATGTTATGCTAATTTTTATTCCAAATATTTCATATTTTCAATACATGTATATTTCAATTTTGTGATTTAAGTGAAAAAAACCACTTATTTAATTTAACATCAATCATATGAAAGTAGTTATAATTCATGTGGAGCAATATTTATTCAAAATATCAGAGCAGTAAAACCATTCTGTTAGACAAAAGGGGGCAAAAAAGATGCTAATAAGTATTTTGAATAACTATAAATGCTAAAATGTGGTGTTAAATTGTAAAGCATTAGGAAAGGCAGTGAATATATAATTTGATCTTAATGTACAGATATCAAACTAAAAGTCTATACACCAATGTTATCAGTATTAGCTTGTGTTGTGGGAATATGCAGATTTTTCTCCAATGTTTTC
Source organism: Ctenomys sociabilis (assembly GCA_004027165.1). Taxonomy (NCBI): domain Eukaryota; kingdom Metazoa; phylum Chordata; class Mammalia; order Rodentia; family Ctenomyidae; genus Ctenomys; species Ctenomys sociabilis. The sequence goes on from PVKA01014699.1 coordinate 48,263, forward strand.
TGTTTTTTCCAAACTCCTCCAATAATCAGTATTTTGGTAGTAAAAAGAGCAATAATAAGAAACCAAAATTCATTGTCTTTAATGTGTGACATTTAAAAACCCATTTATTGCAGCCATGCAAAAATATTTGGTTTTGACAATGATTTAAATAAAGTACCTTAGATATTGCAAATAATATCAGAGTACACATGGCAGAACTAATTCTTTTATTGACCTGCCCTCTTTTTTAAAACAGAAGTTAAGCCAATTAACTGATCATTTTGATACATCTAAGAAGAGATCTTAATATTAAATTGAAGAACCAGGTCTCAGTGGAGAATTCAGAATTTTTCTTATATAAATTTGTAGGAGCAAATACTCCATGTAGTTTAAAGTATGAATGAGGCAGTTATTAAGGTTTAAGTCTTTGTCCACAACATGTAGCTGGAGTCCACCAGAATGCTGCTTTAGGGAAGGAAGAGCTAAGATTGGAATACTAGATGCTAGATACAAGTTTCAGTTCTTGATTTTTAAGAACCTTGACAAAATAAAATTTATGGTTTGACAGAGTGGTTGTGTTTGAAAATACTTTTTTTTGGACTCTTTCTAAAGCTCCTCTTAAAAGCCTTATGCTTCTCCACTAGCTATCTCCCTGGAAGAGTACCTTGCCTATATTAAAAATAAGTGGGACACTTGAAACAGGCTTTAGTTCAATAGTTGGGGGCTTCAGCAACTGTGCCTCTAGAATGAGATCTCTCAACAGTGGTCAGCCTCAAATAAAGTGGTTCTTCCTTATGAGTGGCAGAATTGCTCTCATTTCTGTTCAATTTGGGCATCCAGTTTATGAAAATAAAGTATTAATACTAGAAAGTCTGGTTTAAAAAAAAAAGACTCTGATTGAACAGGCATTGCTATATCAGACTGTTTACAATTTTCTTTAGAAAAATGGAATGTTTAGTGTGGCAAGATTTTATTTTATATAGAATTTATATTGGTTGCTCATAGAATTGGTTATTTCCAAGTTCAGTTTGAAACCTTCACTGCTGTTTTGCAGGGATCACGCAAAATGTCTCAGGCAATATGTGATACTTTTTAGGTTTCAAACATCAGTTTCAAATTGAGTGTGAAGGTGCAGTGTGAATAGCGGACTTATTGTATAATCCCTGGTGTTTTAGAGAGGTTAGACAACTAGGTTCTGAATTTAGAGCTATGGTAATGCCCTTAGTTAGAGTTTGTATTATCAGCATTCTGTAACTAAGGCAGCTAACTGGTAAAGAGAAACAGTCACTCTGACTAATGTTTCTGAGGGTCCAGTTCCAAGGTCCAGCAGTTTTTAGATCTCAGATGAGGGCAATGCACTGCAGAGGGCAGTTACTTGCAGCAAATCTCTGACTTCATCAACTGGGAGGCAAAATGAGGAAAGAAGAGGTCAGGACTGTAATGTCCCCTTTGATGGCTCTAATACCATTTGTGACCTAAGAAACTCTCCCAGAATCCTACTACCCAAAACTTCCATCAGGAGAAAACTCAGGACCAAGCTGCCTAGGTGGGGCCTCTGGACATATTCACCACACAAGTAGAGGCCAAGATGAAACTGACTTAGAAACAACATCATAGGACCAGAACATAAACCCTGTATGGTCTGAAGGATTGTATTATTCAACCTGAAAGAGTGAATGATACCAGGGGAGAAATTATCATGATTTTGAAATTTTCAATGACTGATCAAAATACAAAATTTTCATGCTCACTGTTTGATTTGAAGTCAGTACGATGTGATCAGTATGCTGATTCTAAATAAATAAAAAGGGGAGATATCTCAGTAGAATAAGTGCTTGCCTAGAAAGTATGAGTACAAGGACTTGAGTGTAATACCTGCTTCTGTAAAAATAAAAATAAAATAAACAAATAAATATGTGAGTACATTGGCTCTGTGGTGGCTTGCTCTATCTCACTCTCTCACTCTCTCTTCCTATCAATCATCTATCCTCCCTGTCTGTCTGTCTATCTTCCTGGCTCTAGTTTTTACATTATCCTTTACTACACAAATACTTCATTTTCTAAGTCTCAAATATAATCCTCAAAACCTGTGAGCAGATTCTTAGATTTTTGATCCCTCTGATGATTCAGAAAGCAACATGAAGAACTTGCTCCTAAATCAAAGAAGAGTAGGTAGAAAGGATTTCTCAATGGATTGAAGAAAAAGACATGTTTCCTTATATCATTTTCATTTCTTTAATTCTGCCTGTGCTCATTTATATCCACACCGCATGCAGAAAGCCATGGATGAGCATTTGGTTTAACACATCATTTTCACTAACTACCAACTCCCTGGTACTGAGTAAAATGAAGTGATTTCATAAAAGTGTCTGATAGAGGTTTTGAGCTAGAGGAGCTTAGAGCTCTATACAGACCCAAATCCAACACAGGTTGCAAAATATGTGAGTGCTTGATTGCTTCTGGCTTCCTTAAGCTGCAGTATCAGATGGGTAACTCTACAATGAATGGGAAAACCTGTGTTTTCTGCCTGCTAAATACAGAAAGGCACAACTATCTTTTGAAAGTCAGCTAGTACTAGACAAAGCAGCATTTAATGAAAATCACATATCATTAGACCCTGCAAGTAATCAATACTGATAACTAGAGAAAGTTATTCTTCTCAATGGAATGATAAGATAGCAACATGGCACGATTTGCTGAGAAAAAGTTGTTACTACTTGATTGATGTTTAAAATTATATAATAAAAGCTATCCTCAGATTTGATTGCAAAATACCAGCAAGTTTCATTAATTCCTTTACAAATCAGTGCTCATAAAATACAGATTCAGACAAATTCACTCTTCATTTCTTTATGATATTTTTAACAATTTATTTTATATAGCATGTTATGTCCTTATAAGTGATTTGGAAATGTCATCTTATTTATCACGTATGGTTTATGTGTTCCAACTTCATGTGATCCTTCAGGATATTTTCTTTACAAATACTATGGCTTTATTAAAACATCTGTATTTCATCATAAATAAGCCTTTAAAATATAATCTTCAGAGCAGATGTCGAATACCAAGACCTCACCTTAATTTCATAAAACACAATGACTGTCAGTGGTGTATCTAGGGGAAGTGAATTTGTCTATGTCTGCATAACATTATGATTTCAAAGGAATCTACTTCTCCTTCAGAAATGTTTTGTGACTCAATGGCTTTCCTTAGAGCACCATACAAAGAAGAAATATTTTTCTGGTAAATTTGTCTGCCTTACTCTCGGCAATGCTTAGTAATTTGGAGAGAGTAAAAGAGAAGTTAAAATAATCTGTAAATTAGCTAGAAAATGTGCATATTTTGGGGGACCTTACATATGAATTTTGGATTTGGAGGTAAAGCAGAAAGACAATGTTTCTGAAGTGTAATTGAGTTCTTAAGGATTATTAAATGGCTAACAGAATAACAATGGTTTTAGCCATCGATGGGACTAGAAGTTTGGGCTTTGTCTTGAACAAACACTTTCAGGTACAGT
>PVKA01014700.1:0-51762 GCA_004027165.1 Ctenomys sociabilis
CCCCCCGCCACCTCCCATCTGCCCAGACTCCTTTGATGACGCAGATGCTCTAGGCAGCATGCTGATGTCGTGGTACATGAGTGGCTATCACACTGGCTACTACATGGGTTTCAGACAAAATCAAAAAGAAGGGAGGGGCTCACAATTCAATTGAAGATCAACCCAGGGCCTCGTACTGCCTAAGCATGACACGTTCTGTTGCTACACACCGCGCCCAAGCACCCTAGCCACCAGTGTGGGGTCCTTGATTGGACTCCACCATCTATCTGTAAAAAACTTGGGGCGGGAACTGAGGGAATCGGTACACAGTTTGAAGATAGACTGGAGTTTCAGAGTTAAATCATCATTCCTCACTTCATGAACTGTGATAAAATTGTTGTCATTTATAGAAGATTATCTTATTTGGTATCCTAGAATATTCAGGAGTAAAATGTTAAATATTGAAATGGTTTAGCAAAGTATGTTTATATGTGAAGCACAGATGGCAAGACCTTAACCAGTAACTGCTGTGTACATGGATGCTTGATATGCTGCTTTTTCTATTTTTTGTATGTTTAAAAGGCCACAATAAATTTTTAATTTTTTAAAATCAAAAAAAAATAAATAAATAAATAAATAAATATTGCGAAAATCATAAGTCAACATATTTCAACTATAACCATCAATGTAAATGAACTCAATTCACCAATTAAGAGAAATAGACTGGCACAGTAGATTAGGAAACAAAAATCCAACAATATGCTGCATACAACAAACAAATTTAACTCAAAAAGACATTCGTAGGCTCAAAGTCAAAGGATGGAAAACAATACTACATGCTCCAGCACCTCAGAAAAAAGCAGGAATAGCAATTCTGTTCTCAGACAGTCTCAACTTCAAAGCAAGAATGATCAAATGACACAAAGAAGGCCACTACATATTGGTTAGGGGAAAAATTCAAGAGGAAGAGGTAACACTCATAAATATGCACCAAACACAGAAGCACCCAATTATGTAAGACAAATCTTAATAGACACTAAAAGCCTAATATCCAAGACCACAATCTTAACAGGAGATCTTAACACCCCGTTATCTCAAAGAGATAGGTCAACCAGACAAAAAATTAGCAAGGAAGTAGCAGAACTGAGCCAGAGCTTGGAACAAATGGACCTGGTGGACATATACAGAGTGTTCTACCTAACCACAGCTGAATACACAATTTTTTCAGCTGCACACATGTCATTTTCTAAAATAGACCACACACTAGTCCATAGGTCATGTATAAGTGTATGCAAGAAAATGGAAATTATCCCATGCATATTATCTGACCACAGTGCAGTGAAACTGGAAATAAATGACAAAACAAACCAAAAAAACCTGCTAACTTCATGGAAATTAAACAACACCCTACTCAGAAATCAGTGGGTCACAGATTAAATTAAGCAAGAAATTCAACAATATCTATAATTCAATGAAAATTCAATGGCAACTTATCGGAATTTATGGAATGCAATGAAAGCAGTTCTCAGGGGGAAAATTATACCAATGAATTCACACATTAGGAAAGCAAAATGGGAACAAATAAACACCCTAATGTTGCACCTCCAACATCTAGGAAAGGAAGAGCAAACCAAAGCCAGAGTGCAAAGACGGGAAGAAATCATAAAGGTTAGAGCAGAAATTAATTCAATTGAGATGAATAAAACAGTTCAAAGAATCCACAAATCAAAAAGTTGGTTCTTTGACAGACTAAATAAAGTTGATAAGCCCCTAACCAAACTCATCAAAAAAGAGGAAAGAAAAAATTCAAATACATGCAATAAGGAATGAAAAGGGTGAAATCACCACAGACCCAGTGAAAAATTCAGAAGATTATCAATAGCTACCTTGAGAATGTTTATGCTCACAGAATAGAAGACACAGAAGAAATGGATAGATTCCTCGAAATGTAAAAATTACCAAAACTGAACCAAAAAGATATAACAACTCTCAATAAGCCAATAACAGGCAACAAAATATGAAACATAATAAAAAGCCTGCTGACAAAGAGAAGTCCAGGTCCTGATGGATTCACAGCTGAATTCTACAAGAAATTTATAGAAGATATAATCCCTATACTACTCACACAGTTCAATGAAATTGAAAAGGAAGCAGTCCTCCCAAAATCATTTCTGGAGGCAAGTATTGTACTGATTCCAAAACCAGGAAAGACACAACCAAAAAAAGAGAACTATAGGCCAATCTTGCTCATGAACATAGATGCAAAAATCCTCAATAAAATCCTAGCAAACAGAATACAGAAAATCATCAAGAAGATCATACACCATGACCAGGTAAGATTCATCCCAGAGATGCAAGGATGGTTCAATATTTGAAAATCTATAAATGTAATATACTATATTAATAGACTGAAATCTAAAAACCACATGATCTTCTCAATTGATGCAGAAAAAACTTTTGACAAAGTCCAACACTCATTCATGTTCAAAACCCTACAGAAAATTGGAATAGAAGGCCTCTACCTCAATTTGATAAAAGCCATCTATGACAACGCAACAGCTAATATAACTCTAAATAGGGAAAAACTGAAATCTTTTACTCTTAGATCAGGCACAAGACAAGGATGTCCTCCATCACCCCTCCTATTCAATATAGTTTTGGAATCATTAGCAACAGCCATTAGAAAAGAGGGAGAAATAAAAGGAATAAGAATAGGTAAAGAAGAAGTTAAATTATCACTATTTGCAGATGACATGATACTTTAATTGGAAGACCCAAAAAATTCCACCAAGAAGCGACTAGAATTGATACAGAAATTCAGTAGAATAGTAGGATACAAAGTCAGTACTCAAAAGTCAATAGCATTCCTCTACACAGATAACAAATACACTGAGAGAGAAACTATAGAAATAATACCTTTTAAAATAGCACTGCAGAAAAGGAAATACCTTGGAATTCACTTAACCGAGGAAGTCAAAGATCTTTTCATGGAAAATTACAACACTCTAAGAAAAGAGATTATAGATGATTTCAGAAAATGGAAAGATATTCCATGTTCCTGGATAGGAAAAACCAACATCGTGAAGATGACCGTACTCCCAAAATTGCTGTACAGATTTAATGCAATCCTTATCAAACTGCCACCAACATACCTCCCAGACCTAGAGAAAGCATTCCTAAAATTTATTTGGAACCAGAAAAGACCTAGAATAGGAAAGGCAATCCTGGCCAACAAAGACAAGACAGGAGGCTTCACAATTCCTGACTTGAAATTATACTACAAAGCCACTGTGATAAAATCAATGTGGTATTGGCAACAAAATAGACATGAGGATCAATGGAATAGATTAAAAGATGCAGAGCTCTCTGTGAACACACTCGGCCACCTGATCTTTGACGAAGGGGCCAAACAAGCTTACTGGAAGAAATATAGCCTCTTTAACAAATGGTACTGAAAAAACTGGCTTTCTACATGCTGAAAACTAAAACTTGACCCAACTCTATCACCATGCACTAAGCTTAAGTCAAAATGGATTAATGATCTGAATATTAAAACAGAAACATTCAATCTCCTGGAAGAGAAAGTAGGAGATTGAAGACATAGGGGTAGGCAAAGAGTTCATGAACAAACATGTATTCACACAAAGAACACTTGAAAGAATCAACAACTGGGATCAACACTTCTTGAGGAGTTTCTACACGTCAAAAGAAATTGTCAACAAAGTGAAAAGACAACCCACAAATTTTGAAAAAAATCCTAACTAATAAGCACTCAGACTAAGGTCTGCTCTCTAGAATACATAAAGAACTAAGATATATTAGGACCCTCAAATTTAAAGACCCAATCCAGAAATAGGCATCTGAGATTAATACGCACTTCTCAGAGGACGAAATTAAAGAAGGGAGCATATATATGAAAAGATGCTCCACATCGCTAGCCATCCATGAAATGCAAATAAAAACAACACTGAGGTACCATCTCACCCCAGAAAGAATGGCTATCATAAAGAAATCAACCAACAACAAATGTTGGAGAGGTTGGGGGGAAAAGGGAACCCTTCTCCACTGCTGGTGGGAATGTAGACTGGTGCAACCATTGTGGAGATCAATGTGGAGACTCCTCAAAAAAGTAGGACTGGAAATCCTATTCAAACTGGCTATCCCTCTACTGGGAATTTTCCCAGAGGAACTGAAAACATCATATCATAGTGATATATGTGTACCTATGTTTATAGCAGCACAATTTGTGACAGCAAAATCTTGGAAACAACCAAGATGCCTGTCACATGAGGAATGGCTGAAAAAGATGTGGTGCTTCTATATAATGGAGTATTACTCAGCTATAAAGAATGATAAACTTGACGCATTTATACTGAAGTGGATGCCACTTGAACATATACTCATAAGTGAAATAAACCAGACCCACATGTGAAAATATTGTATAGTCTCCCTAGTATAAGAATTCAAAAGAAGAAATACAAACAGAAATGTATATCAACTAAAAAGAATTTAGTCCGATAGTTAGGGCAAACTGAACGGCATATGCTGCAGGGCACTAATCAGCTTCTCTTCTGGATGGTTAACAACCTAAGCTCACAGATCAAAAATTGGAGAAATAGGAAGGTTGCTAGGCCAGCCAACATTTTGGCCATAGCCTTTCAAGGTCAGTGAAGACTCAGGACATAGGAGAACCTGTACTGTAACACCATGGAACTCAGTTGGGCCCCAAATTTTCTGAACAAGGAGATTATGGAGCCACAGAGGAAGGTGATCAATTATCTGTAGTGTGCCTAAGGAGAGTCACATGGAGAGAAAACTTTCTCTCAGGCTCCCACAGAAAGCAAACTGGTCAAGCATTGGCTGTGACTCATCCACATGGCTAACACAGACAAAGGATCTACAGAGTGAGGTACAGGATTACAGGATAAACCCTGAAGGGACCCTCATCAGATACAAAAGCTACATTTGTTGTTATATAGGTCTTGCTTTATCTCGGTCTTAATCATCCAGCAGAAAAGTACAAAAATGAGGTATATAAAATAAAGCCATAATAATAAGTTGAGTTGTAAGTGGCTATGGTCAACAACTTCTTCAGATAACTCACTATTATTGTGGACTGCTGGACTGTGTTGGATTGTGTTGCTGAGTTCAGGTACCTATAATGGCTGAATGACAATGGAGTGCCCATTTTGACAAGTCTAAATAAAAAAAGGGGGATACAAAGGAAGAACCAAGCTGTGTTTGTATAAATAGTACAGTTAGGACAAATATGCAGTGCTTTTGTATAATTCTATGAGAAGCAAGATTTGCACTAATAGTGGTTGGACAGGATATTATGTCAGCTTCTAGTACTATGGACAACTGCTGGGAAGATAACAAGGTAGAAAGTATTAATTATTTGAACTGTACCATAATTCAACTTTAAAAAAATAAGATAAGCATACAGCTACATTCTCTTAATTCATTGATCAGAGACCTCTGCTCTGTTTGTAAGTGGAATATCATGTATGCACCTTGTATGACAACAAACCACTATGAAAACAATATGCAATGTATTAATTATGAAAAAATGAATATAAGTTTCTTGGTTTTGACACAGTGAACTATTACAACTTATCTGTAAATTATTTCTTCATTCTTATTTTGGACAATTTTTATTGTTATGTTCATTTATGTTTGTAAATAATTTATTTTCAATTTGTAATATATTAAAAAATTAAAAGAAAGAAAGAAAGAAAAAGAATGTGGTATGAAACATGGCTCGGGAAGCTGGTGAAGGAGGAATGGTGACAGAAGGCGCAAGGGTCCGTTGGGCTGAGGGGCAGGACCTGTACAGCCCAGTAGCTCCTTCCTTCCTTCCTTCCTCCTTCCTTCCTTCCTTCCTTCCTTCCTTCCTTCCTTCCTTCCTTCCTTCCTTCCTTCCTTCTTTTCTTTCTATCTTTGGAATAGGGTCTCAGACAGCTCAGGCTCCTAGTGGTCCTCCTGTCTCAGCCTCTCCCCACTGCTTGGACTATAGGTGTGTGCCACCACGTCCAGCTTCAATGGCCTGAATGGCAGGCCAGAGGTTCCAGGGCCTGCACGGCATGTGGTACCCAGGATTGAACCTGGGTCCTTGTGTTTGCCAGGTAGGTGCTTAGACCACGGAGCTATCTCCCCACGGAGCTATCTCCCCAGTCCACATTTTCAATTTAAAAGCCATTTTGCTGTCATGTTAGGAAAGTTCCTTGCAGCGGCTTAGCGCTGATGCCTTAGTTTCCATGGAGCTTGGAGTCGCTGGGAAACCTGTGCTTAGCAGGATACAAGGACTCACATCTCCACACCTTCCAAGCCCCGGTTTTCTTCACCTTCCTCTTGGTTCTCCTAATTTGTCCCCAAACTACTGCTTACCTCAGGACTCTAAGGTCTCCAGAGCCTAGAATGATGTGGGCCTCGCACCCTGGTACAGAGCATTGAGGGATGTCATCACTGGGACAGAGTCCCCACTCCAGGGTTAGAGCTTAAGTCCAAAGGGGTCCCCTTGTTGCTGTGCCACTCAGCATCCGCAAAGCAGCGTGCACTGGGAGATGCAGGTGCAGTCAGATGACCCCTGTGGGCACGTGGTGTTTAAACATGGCTCAAACTGCAGCTTTGGCCCTATCTAACAAGACAGAATTGCAAGCCGCAATTATCTCCAAAGTCCAGGTCATCTCACCTCATAAACTGTGATGGACAGGGACAACCCCAGGAGACACGGGCCTCAGGCAGAGGGGTGAGGGTCCTGATCAAGCTCTGAGCTTTACCCCATGGGCCAAGCGTGGCTCATGATGCCACCCACACTCTGCTCCCCCTGAGAGGACCCCATCCATACCCCTTCCGGCCTGCCACCCACCACCCCGCAGCACCAGAAGGAGCTCTCTCTGAGCCCAGCTGAAATGGAATGCTGGGCTGCGGTCTCGAGTACTGCCCCCCACCTCATCAGTGTCCCTCTCAGGTCCCCCTCTGGGCCCAGAGCAGTATACAGAGCCCCAAAACTAGGAAGCTAGCTGTGCTGGGCAGACCCAGTTCAGGACAGGGGCTGGTGGCATTGGGCTCACGCCAGTGGGGACTTCTCCCTCACAGAGAGGGCTGAGGGTCCTGGCTGCACTCCAAGCCTTCTTGCCTGCTAAGGCCTCTGAGTACAGAGCAGTTGTGCCCTGACTGCCTCACACCCCAGACGGCAGAAGAGCAATGCGTACCCCACTGGCACCTCCCTGAGCACACCTACTGAGGGGCAGCTGCTGCTCAGAGCTGGGTGACTGGTGATGTCCCAAGACACAGCGTGTGACAGCATTGGGGACTGCACTTGGCAAGCAGCCTCGGATTTGCTGCTCCCTGAATCCCTGGAAGAGGTGCCGTGTGGTGTGCTGAGCCCCCACTCCAAGCCGTTTGGATGAGTGGAATGACCACCTGCGCCCCCTGTGGACCGACGGCACTACTGATCTCTGCACGCTATTTAAAGGAGCAGCGTGTGTTTTGTTTTCTCTCCTTTTTAATAATTTTTTTAACCAACCTTACAGTCTTATACCCGGTAATCTGAACAATTAATTTGAAGACAACAATATGCAATATAACAATCATTGTTGAATTCTTATCATTTTGTTTAGTGAAATATTGTATTGTCTCTAATTTTTCTTGTTACTACTTCTTGTATTCTTTCTAAAAATAAAATATTAAAAACAAATAAAAGTAAAAATGAAAAGAAAAAGGTGAGGCCATGAAGAAAGCTCAGTGGCAAAAGCACCTGCCTGGCAAGTGCTAACTTTAATCCCCAGTACTAGAAAAAAGAAAGAAAGGAAGGAAGGAAGGAAGGAAGGAAGGAAGGAAGGAAGGAAGGAAGGAAGGAAGGAAGGAAGGAAGGATAAAGAAAGAAAGAAAGAAAGAAAGAAAGAAAGAAAGAAAGAAAGAAAGAAAGAAAGAAAGAAAGAAAGAAAGAAAGAAAGAAAGAAAGAGAGGCACCTGCTCACTCTGCTCACAAGGGGAAGATGGCGCAGCCTGGGGCGCTGGGCTTGTGGGCAGCAGGCCTAGACTTGGGAGTGTGCGCCCCAGTGTGACCAGCTGAGAAGTCGCCTTTCTTTACCCCTAAACTCCTCAGATGGATGCATCGCATGGAGTGTGGTTGCAGGGAGACTGCGTGTTGTAGGGTCTTTGGGGCTAAGGCAGAGGCCTGCTCTTAACCACCGGGCTAAACAGCTGTGACACTGTTCTCTCTGTCTTCTCTGCAAGGCTTTCCAGAAAGTTCTGCCTACCCAGTTTCTGGACCAGCACTGCCTCACAGGCACTGACGCTGCCCTGAGCCAAATCAGCAGCTCCATCACCCATGCTGGGCGGAAAGAGCAGGGCCGGGGTCCAAGCAGCCACAGAGCACCAGCAGCTCCTCTCCAGTGATGCCTTCCCAGGCCATGGTTTCTGTCAGGAGAAATAGGCCTGATTCTTAGTCTCTAAAAGCTTCTCCTAAGATGAGTGCTTCCTCATCCAAGAAGGAAGGGGAAGGACGGGGTGAGGGCTCAGTTGGTTGGATTGTGAATCAGTCACCAGAGTCAGAGTGAAAAGAGGTGCGTGGCACCTCCCAGAGTGGGGGACAGGGCACTTATAATGATGGGCCAATAACTAGCTGGTTTAGCAAGACCTCCCCCTTGAGGGGAGCTGGCAGAGATCTAGCAGCCCAGAGGGCAAGGGCACCCCGAAGCCTGCCATGGCCACCCTTTGCCAGATCCTGAAGCATCCTTGGTGATGGGAAAGTATCCTTAGTGACGTGCCTCCTCGCAGTGGACAGTGGTTTGCTGGTGTTCACGCTGAGGCCCTTTCTGACCTACCCTGTCCCCCAATCTCATCTTCCCACTCTGCGCCAAGTGGCGGCAGTGGTATAGGCCACTGCTGTGTCATCAATTCTGCACGGTCACCACACCTGGCACAGGTAGGCCACAGCCACACCAAGCCTGCATCCCTGGAGGAGCCACGCATGCTGCCATCTCCCAGGTCCCTTTTAGCTGTGGGGCCTGACGGATTTGCCTTTCCTGCTCCTCCAGCTGGGTCTGCCCTGTGCACAGGGATTGCCTTCCAGCTCGCTTCCCCAAAGGCCCTGAATCTGGGGAGACAATGGCCCTTGATTTTCCTTTAACAAACATCCAAGTTGCACTCCGAGTGAGGGCTATCTCCATTAAAGAGGTCACCCTGCCCACTTAAAGAAACCAGCTGGGGTAGTGGTGACTGTGATCTTCTTAGGAGACTCAGGAGTATGTAAAATTCCCCAGAACATCCTGCTTCTAGCAGCACCATCCCTTTTCCTGTCTCCTTGTCAGGGCTGGTGGATGTCATGTGGGCTAGTCTTTTACGGCCGTGGAGCCAGGGTCCAGCAGAGATGAGGGGTCCCAGAAGCCAAGCAGGGAGCCGACAGCCTCACTGGGGCCTTCGGTCCTTTCATCTCTCACAGAAAAAATGCGGCCCCCTCCTCCTGGCTTGAGGCCACATTATCCTCTGGGTTTTGTTTACAAGCTGAAGAATAATATTATGCTGGGAAGGAGACAGGAGGGCAAGGCCTTTACCAGCTCGATGGCTATGGAGTCATCGTGTTCATGTGGGCCACGCAGGCCCAAGGACCAGATGCCATCTCCTCCCTCTGGCATCGTGGGTGTGCCCAGCTTGCCCCAGGCCTGCCCACTGAATGCCACTTCTACTAATGCGTCCTGATGTCTTTTTAACTCACTTCTCCTAACTCACTTGGTAAAAGCCATAAGTACTTGGTTCAACCTCAACCCACGCTAAAGAGATAAATTATAATCCCAGAAAATATGTGTGTGCAAGTTCATATATATTTAACTGATACGAGTCTCAGTTAAATATATATGAACTTGCACACACATATTTTCTGCAGTGTGAGCTCATAGTGATCTTCCTGTCTCAATCACTCCAGTGCTGGGATTATAGGTGTCCACCACCAGGCCCATTTTTGGGGCCGGCACAGCATACCCAGGGTTTTAGGGCTGGCGCAGCATGCTGCACCAGGGACTGAACTCGGGACTTTGCACTTGACAGACAGGCACATACGTCATCGAGCTATCTCCCCATCCCTGTTCTTATATTCTTTGCTGGCACATTCTGTGGGACATAGCACCAACTCGGTCACTAAGGCATATTATCATGGCTGTAAAATAACCACATTTATTCTTTAGAATATTTCTATTGATGAATTACTCAGCTTAATTTTTATTTTATTTTATTTTTATTTTAGGGAAGGCTCTGCAGAGTGTTCAGGGTCTCACTACTAGATTGGACTTGTAGTGATCCACCTGTTTACAGCCTCCTAAGAGCTAGGATTATAGGTACACATCACCATGCCCAGTCTCAATTGCCATCTCAGTGTGCCCCAGGAGCGGGCCTGGCAGGGCAGGCCTAGGGATCGAACCCCCAGCACCTGCACCTGCTTGCAGGCACTTTAATCCACTGAGCTATTTGGCTGTCCCTAACTAAGTTTAATTTCACGAATTTTATTATGTTAAATAATGAGTGCTTAATAGGAAAATATAAAAAAATAAAATATTGAGTTTTAAATATTTATTATTTATTTAAAAAGCATAAAAAATTTCAATATTGACATTTTTGTTCTATAGAGTCTAAACAATAACAGAAATAAATTCCCAGGTGATTAAACAAAAATGTTGATAGGTCTCTAGAACAGTCTTTAATGATCACACCTAGGGCATCGCCATACGTGCCAACAGCAGCCCCTACACGCAGGCCTCCCTGGCGGCAGCCGTGCTTTGCTTTCTTGACCTTCTCGTAAGGCATACTTAACACCTCAGTGATCTTGCTGATTTTTCAGGAGGTTCTTATATAATGTGTGGTTAACAGGAATCCAAACTATGAATAAAATAGAGCATTAAAATCTCCATATGTATTGTACATGTAGAATGAACATCTATATCTTGATATCAGCTGTGTACTTGCTTACAAAAGCTAAAAGATAAGACCAGAAATAAATTCCCATGTGAACTAAAATGAAAATCTCAATAGAACTCTGCCACATAAATAAGCTCCTCTTCAACTGTCATGCCCAAGGCAGTCTTCATGCATGACAGCAGCAGGTTCCATGCCATGTAGCGCTTACTTACTGCAAATACGTTTTGTTTTCCTGTCCTTTCTTGTAGGGCACAGGTGACACCTCTGTTGTCCTACTAGGTATCTGTGATGCTGCACCTGCCTGTCCACCTGTCAGCTCACCATTGTGCTCCACAATTGTTTTGCATAGTTCCCTGGGCAAAAACATTTTGTTTTTTCTCTTCTATAACTGATTTCTTCTGAGTTCCAATCCCAATTCTCTAATAAAACTTATCTATGAAACTTTTCAGCTGTCATCTTCTCTATAAAATATCAAACTCTTTATGCCACTCATGTTTAGAATTGAGTAAAACAAGACCATTGGCCAATGCCTTGTGATTCAAATGACATCATAGTTACTGCATAACTCATCAACTCCACCCTTGGTTTTGGTGTAGAAAGTTTCCATCTCTGGCATTTGTTTCGTCCAGGTTTCACTGTCATATATTTCCACTGTAGTGCAAAGTTGACACCAGCAATACCAGTCTGATTTTCTTTGCCATGTGCAATATAAATCTTTCTGAAATCCAAAGATTGTACTATACAATTCTCTGTTTTGAAATTACAACAGTTCACTTGGAATTGTCCCTTTGTTCCTTCATGCAGACCCTTTATCCAGTTGCTGTTCAACCTGTGCTCTATCAACAAATGCAACATCAACTGGAAACTGGTGACTCAATAGCCGAACGTCACATTCCAATTATTCTGGGAGATGGGAGGAATAAGTCTGTTCATCACATCATTTGGTTTATTACTAGATAAATAAGGACTTGGTGGCTGAGTTCCAGGATGAATGCCTATACTGAAAGCATAGTAAGTCTTTGTGTCTACAAGGGCATAAATTTTTATGCCATATTTTGAAGGTTTGGGGGGAGCATACTGCTTGAAGCTATAGCATCTATGAAATGCTGCAAGATGTTCATCCTAGTCCTGTATCTCAGGTCTCCAAACCAGATCCCTGCCCAGCTATGAGAGAAAAGCTCCCGAGTAGATCTGTTATTCACACCTGTAGGCACACAGCATGTAACAGGAAGCTGGTGGCTTCCCCACACAGCTCCACCTTCAGAGAGCTGATTTTGTGAAAAACCACAAGAGGTATATTGTGCCTGTCCACACTCTGCTGTACCCAATGCCACACTACAAGCCAGCCCAGACCCCTACCCAGAGACCCCAAATTTTTTACCCCCTTCCCATACCTAAACTCTGTCATAAAACATGCTCTTACCCCTTTATCAGGGTCAATGGTCTGCAACAAGTCCTTCATTGCTTATACTCTGTCTGCCTTGGTAGGCTCAATTGTGTGCTGGTTTCCCCTGTCTTCAGATGGTGTGTAAATTGCTTGGAAATACAACT
The DNA here is from genome assembly GCA_004027165.1 of Ctenomys sociabilis. Lineage (NCBI taxonomy): Eukaryota > Metazoa > Chordata > Mammalia > Rodentia > Ctenomyidae > Ctenomys > Ctenomys sociabilis. The sequence continues at coordinate 12,445 of PVKA01014700.1, forward strand.
CTCTCAAACTATGAGTGGATAACAGCCATATTATCAGTTCTTCTTCTTTCTTGGTTTTTGTCATTAAAAACTCAGACAATTTTTAAGGAAACCATGTCTCAGTGTCATCATTATTTTACAAACCTCCAGCCTACATCCTTTGCTTCTCTATAAGTCTTTTACATTTCTACAATTACCATGAGAAAGCCCTGGTAAATACAGCATGCTTTCAGTTCAAGGGAGTAAGGTGTAATCATAGATGAAGTTTTTAGTATGGCAATTGGTGCATATGGAACATTTTACTTGCATTTCAGCATTTGTGTATTTAACATCATCCTTTAGCATTTCATCTGTCGCAGACAATTTCCAGCATTGAATGGCAGTGCTGGCATTCTATCCAATAGGCTTCAACCCTGCCAATATCCTGACTATATTTTCAGACCTAGTTCTAGCATTGGATTGTTCCATTTGTTTGCATGACTATTTTGCACCATTTCTACTAGTTGAGATCTGGGGATATAGCTCAGTGGTATAAACACCTGCCTGGCAAGTACAAGGTCCTGGGTTCAAACCCTGGTACTACACACATACACCCCCCCCCCACACACACACCCCACAGTCCACTAGTCAATATGTACTCATATCGGTGGAGTTTTTTCCTTCCTCCTGAACCAAGAAGATCTGGACTCCCTGTGTCTGTACCTGCCAACTCTTGCTCCATTTCATTGTCATGTGACCTGTGGCTCTCGTAGCCAATGCCAAAGTCATCACCCATACCTGAATGGTGCAGTGATTGACCTTCAACCTCCTCAACACTTGTGAATCTGGCTTCCCATGTGCCATTCTTCAGAGCAGGGCTACTTCTACTAGAAAAACCAAAAGAAACTTTGAAAAACAAAATTCTATGTGCACAGAGATTTAGCAGCACGCACTCATGGTAATGCTCCCCCCGTTGCTGCTCTGGAGCTCCTGTCTCTCCTTGCCGTTCATCTGCCCTGGGGAACTGCATTGCATAGATGGGCTTTTGCTTTTCCCAGCATAGCTACTGTGAGTCACATTCCATTTACCCAACAGAAGAGTGCTGAGGGTATCTTTCAGCCCCTGTTATATTCAGGTAAACATACTCCAAACCTGAGAGAGCATTAATGGGGTAAAAACCCCAGTTTGACACTTACACACACATACACACACACACACACACATACACACACACACACACACCTGGCTGTTCATCAGACGAAGTGGATAAAGGTGAAGATTTCCTCTGTGTTCCCAGGCAGCCCAGCTTCTACTATGCTAAAGTATAAACTGACAGTGGAAAAGCATAGGCAGGGTTGCTGAATCCCAAGGCTATGCCCTGTGGGACAGCTAGGGTGAATGTCGAGCTTTGGGGGTCCACCTGTTGCCAGAGCTGCTTTGCACAGTCTGCACACAGCATAATGGGAGCCTGGCTTCTGCCTGCATCCTAGCTGGTCCCCTCCAGATGATTTCCTGCATTTGTCCATGCTTCTCCTCTATGTTCCACAAGTACCTACTTTTTCTGAAATGCCAGTCCACCATAGCTCAAGCCAATCCCGAGCCCGAGTTTCTCTTTACACTGAGAGCTTTTCTTATCAGCCACAAGATCACTATGCCTTTCATATCTGATCTGTGATTATGTTTGAAAGAATCCTTTGCCCTAATGTTCTTCACTGACTATTAATAAATTATGAACAACAGCAAAAATAATTACCCTTTCACCTAGGAAAACACTGGTGACTACATCTTAATGGTCTTCGGTGACAAACAGCTTCACCCAGCATAATGAATGCAAATGTGTAACTGATCGGGGTGAGTTATTCCACACAACTTGTCACTTGTCACATAAATTACACAGATCCTATTAAGTGCTTAATTCACAGGTTTAAAAATTACTTTCCTTTCATAATACCTGCCTCCTTCTTCAATCTTTCTGGGAAGACTGCGTCAGCCTGCAAGACCGCCAAGGCATACAGATCTGGACAGCACATTTTCTGTAGGTGAAAGCTTACACTACTATTGGTGGAAATGAGGTTGGGCAAAGCTACCCACAGATACAAAGCAGGGGGCTGAGCTGGAGCGAGAGGCCCAAGCTCGGACACCACTAGCGCACCAAGTGCCTGGCGATGAGTGGCCAGCCCAGGGCCAGCCACAGCTGCCAAGTGCTGCCAGGCCACAAGGGGCCATTGAGGTTGGTGTCTTCCACATCCAGCCAGACGGGGCAGAGCAGAGACCCCGCACCCTCGCCCTAGAGCTGCAGGGAACTCAGGTGTATGTTCACTCTGGCTCTGTGGCTGTCTTAGGAGCCTCTTGGGAGCTGTTGCTGACTGACCTAGTTTGAGCCACAGCTGATGCATCTTAGAGATGGTTTGTTTGTTCCTTTTCTTAGAATAGTAAACCAGAGTTGTTCCAGGGCCTGCCATAGCCCCGGTGCCCTACTCAGCAGTCTGTGAGCTGACACATGGCAGAGAATCATGGAAATTGTGACCTGGAAGAGCCTTTGCTCCCTGGGGAAAGCCCTGGCTCTCTGTCAGAAACAACAAGAATGCTTGCCTCATCAGCTCTAAGACCTCGAGCAAGTTCTGGCTTGCCCTGGGCCTCAGTTTCCCCATTTGTTGAGATGGTGCTCATTAGGGTCAGGTCACTGTGGCAATAAAGTGGCAACAGAGTGGAGGAATCCTGCTTGTGGCTCACACTTTCTGTGCACAGTCAACAGGCTCAGTTGCTTGCAAGGTGGGTGTGAGACAGAAACAGCAGGGTGAAGGTGGTGGCAGAGCAAAGGAACAGGGAAAAAGGCAGCCCAAGAGGAAGCACATGTGAGCCCCCACTGGGAGACCACAGAAGGAGCCACTAAAGGCCCTGGTGCTCAGTGGCACCACTGTGTACCCCAAGTGCTGGGTGCAGAGCTCAGGCTGTGGCTCCTGCCCTGCCCTGCAGGGTTTTAGTCTGGCCTTGTTCAGATCCTCTTCACAATACTCCTCTTCATCCTTTTGGAGTGAGGCTGTAGGCTCCGTGTAGCTGTATGTGGGAAATGTGCACCTTGCTTTTGGATCTTACAGGGGCTCATAGGTAACTGTTGCCTGAGTCTAAGAGGAGCTCCGGACTTGGACTCTTGTGCCCTGCTGGAGCGCTGCATCTCTGGTGACTCTTGGAGATGAATGTGTGCTTTTGCACAGTGAGACACACCTGGCCTTTGGAGCCAGCAGCATTGCACTCTGTATCTGGAAGTGCCTGCACTGTGAGGGCTCCAGCAACATCTGGGGTGAGTCCACCCATGGTGTGCCTAAGGGGAGCTGACCAGGTGTCCTGGTCCCAGAGAGCCATATCTGGTCAGTGACTCCTCCTCTGTGGTTTACCTGCTCTCTCTCTCTCTCTCTCTCTCTCTCTCTCTCTCTCTCTCTCTGTTGTCTCTGTCTGTCTCTCACACACACTCTCACTGACTGGCTCTGTGTATCTCTCTGTCTCTCTCTCTCTCATTCTCTGTACCTGTGTGTGTCTCTCTTTCTGCATCTGTCTCTTTGTTTCTGTCTGTCTCTCCCCAACTTGACTACCAGCAGGCAAGCAGCCACCCCCGTATCCTTCTGCCAATGGAGCCAGATGACCATGCATGGGAACTTTTGAAACTGTGAGCCCAAATAAACCTTCCTCTTTCATGTTGTCCATGCCCAGTGTCTTGTCACAGAGGTGGAAAGATGACATGGATGCTGAGACCAATGAAGAATGGTAAATTGTTTCCACATGACTGCCAGCTCAGGGCTATCTTGGGTCCTCTGTGGATGGAACTCTGAGCCTACACTGGCAAGTGCCACATGGACCAGTGATGTCTGCCATAGTGGACAGGTGAGCAGGGACAGCCAGGCCATCATTGGACGAATGCATTTGAGTCCCCTACTGGCTTAGACTATTTGAATTCATGGTCCAGCAAAATGTTTCACTAAGTGTGGTCTCCTTATAAATAGAAAAGAGAATGGCTCCTGGATGGCAGGGACCTGGCTTCTGCTGTGGAGCACTCAGCCTCTGATGAGGAGTACTGTCTCCCTAGCATCAGTTCTCTCAGCTACAAGGTGAGGACAGAAATACTTAACCTGCAGGCAACCTCGTATGCACAATGAATGGCATGGAACCCAAAGGCCTGCTCATGCCAGGCAAGCCCTCCTCCACCTGAGTTACATTCACAACATTTCGGGCAGCCCCTGGCACCTGTCCACATGTGGTTGAGCAGAAGCCGCTCCTGGCATTTCCTCTCCACCTATCACCCACCAACCCCAAACTGTGGCCACTCCCTCTCTAACTCACAATTCGTAACTTAAATATATACTTACAATAAAAAGTAGTTACCTTGATTTCTCTCAAAGAACGAACTTCTCAAAGCCATTTGTATCATAGAACATCACACAGATATTCACAACAGGGACTCTGAGAATGAGCCCATCACCAAGCTGCGAGAGCAGCTGCTCAGGGCTCACCGTGCTCCCTCCGTAGCCCCCTCACTCAGCGCTCTTCCAGCTCACCTGGGGAGGTTTCGATAGCACAGTCCAGCCAGGTGCAGTAGTGCACATCGTAATCCCAGCACTGGGACAGGCGGAGGCAGGAGGACTGCAAGTCCTCACTGACACACCCCTGTCTCAAAATTAATTTTTTTTAAAAAAAGGAATGGGGATGAGGCTCAGTGGTGATGCTTTCCAGTGTCACCGCCACTGCAAGAAAAGCAGATTCTTGACTTTCTCTCACTCCATCTGTTGCTTTTTCAGACTCTTTCTAAACAACAGAAATTCTTTTTTAAATTTAAACTATTCCTTTTAATCAGAGGATATGGCAACAGGGAGGCAGGAGTGAAAATCTTTTCCTCTCATTCCTTAATAACATTCTGGAAAAGTCACTAACAAGTATATGTATTAAAATAATAACAAGAGCCCGGTGGGGCGGCCGCACGGGGACAATGGTATGCGTGATTTATTGCAGATACACAAAGCGAGTTACTTCATTCTTTCTGATATTTATGACACTGCTAAAACACTGAATACATCAACATCAAAATTAATCATGAATAATCTTTAATTAGTGCTTGACAAGGATCAATTTGGCAATTCTTTTTGTTCTTTCTCCTCCCCCCGCATGGAGAACTAGCCATAAACTAAAGTGCTTTATTTTCCCATCTGCTCCTGGTAAAGCACATCCCCACGCTGCTAGCCGCCTTGCGATCTCCTGAACTTTCCTCTGCCCAGGTAATTAGACTCAGATGTTGTCCGGGCTGCAACGATAAATCACGTCTGTGCGCATCGGCAGGGCACAGGCTGCTCACGCCGAGGCCGCACTGCCCCTTCTCAGGGACCTGCCTGGAGCCGGTGAGACCTGGGGCTCCAGCCGAGCAGGAAGACACTGTTCCCCACCACAGCCCTCTCAGCTCTCCCTTCCCCCAGAGCCCTGATGCAGCATTAATGACGTACAAAAGGAGAAGTTCCTTTGGGCACAGGAGCATCAACCGTGCCCACAGGGACACTGGGCAGGGTCAGGAGACTGCGACCCCAAGGGCTGGAGCCACAGATCGCACCACCGCAGCCCGGAGTCCCCGCTTCCCAGGAAAGACCCTTTGCTGGAAATGGAGGAGAGAGGTTAGCAAAGCTTCCAGTTGCAATATGTTCTGTGACACAATGTGTTGTCATTCAGTTCCAGCCCTGTTTGTGGCTTGGGGGGGAGTTCCTGCTGGGGTCCCCCTTTCTTCATGCCTGACTCATGGGAAGAAGAGGTCCGTGGAAGCCACGGCCCATTTTGGGCAGCCTGGGCAGGCAGGGCACAGGTGGTGAGCTGGCATTTTAGGGCATCTGCACCACACCCGGGACCCCCACACCTCCTTTGCCTGGTGTGGCACCCCTGAGGCTGTGGACAGTAACACGTGTGCAGAAGGGGTCCCATGGCCCACGCTTGTGGAGTGCAAGCTGGTTGTTCATAATCATCCCGCCATGCTCATGCTTCTAATAACTAGCACTCGCCAAAGCCTACATGTGAAAGCTGTACCAGCATCTCCTCCACGTACCTTTACCTTGTCACCCTCTTCTGTCTTCTTCCACTGAACATTTTTCTTTTTCCATTTTAAGGAAGAGGGAAAAAAAAGAAAAGAAGGCTTAGAAAGGGCAAGGAGGTTGTCCCACGTAGCACCGGGAGGTGCTCTGATCCCAGGGCTCCCTCGCTGCCCTCTGCTACCTCTTGCTCTGGGGAACCAGGCCGCCCCCCAGCTCCCAGAGGAACAATGCTCCCACGGTCAAACTCCTTTTCTCCAGGTGCCTTGGCAGGCACTGGATGAATTTAGCACCATGGCAGGGAGGAGTACCTAGGACCAATCCTGCACCCCCACTGGAGGCCATAGTGAGGAGAGTGCTCCAAGGTCATGTTTCTTTGCAAGAGAGAGGCCTGGGCGGTCGCTCCCAGCACCAGCCGAGCTCCCGGAAGGTATTACTGAAATGCAAGCTCTCAGGGCTCTCTCCCAGCCCACCTGTACCCAGACAGATTTCCGCCCCATGGCTCAGGAGATGAGTCTGCAGACCTTGCATCTGCTGCGCCTACTTCTCTAGGTGTGACTGCGAAGCTCCTATCAAGAAACTGCTGGCGGTAAGATCTGGAAATCAAAGAAGGGTCTGACACTGACACGAGGGTCGGCAGCCCACGTGCCCAGGCAGGACCTGCCCTCCGGGGTCTCCGGCTCCCGGACACCTTCTTCCGGCTCTGCTCCTGTCAGCCCACCTAAACGGAACCCCAACATGACGTCTTCCAGACCTGCCTGGAGACATGGAAGGCGGGTGGTTTAAGACTGCAGTCGTTGCCAAAGCCCAGAACACTGTCTGAGGCCTTGAAAGAGAAAAGAAGAAAGAACAAAAGTCGAGCTGCCAAAAAAAATAATAAATTGGCATCGTTGTAAAGTTGTGCTGCTCAGCGAGAACGCAAATATTATTCATGTTAGGGGAGGCCTGGCCTGGGAGGTGATTTATGGGCACTTCAAGTGCAGCACAGGAAGAAAACGGAGAAATTAGGGTGCGAGGTCGTGAGTCCGCAGGAGTCAACTTCAGGGTAAAGTTAAGAACTTGAGGAAACCACGCTCACTCGGCTCCCCCACGGACTAAATTAGGATCTGGCCTAGCTTTGAAGAGATGAGAAAAGTCAAATATCAAGATGGGTTTTCTCCTGAGGGCATTTCAGTCTCAGCATCAGAAAGGCATTCCTCCAACAGAGCCCTGGCCACGGACTAAATTAGGATCTGGCCTAGCTTTGAAGAGATGAGAAAAGTCAAATATCAAGATGGGTTTTCTCCTGAGGGCATTTCAGTCTCAGCATCAGAAAGGCATTCCTCCAACAGAGCCCTGGCTGTGGGCGAGAAATGCTGAGGCGGGGAGGTTTCCTAAAGGAAGCAGGAGGCTCTGTGTCAGCGCGTGCAAGGGAGGGAGGGGCTGGGGTGACCAGAAACCTGGGCGCAGATGCGGATCCGCACGAGCCAGGGTGTGTGCTCTGGGCAGGCGCAGGGCCGCGTGTGGCAGGCTGTGTCGCCGCCCTTGTATCGATGCAACCTGGTCTTGTTCGAGGAGCTGGAGAAGCCCGAGTCTATCGGCTCACCCCTAACAGCTCCCCAGTCCCCCAAGCTCCCCATCTCCCCGCCCCTCCTCAGGTCGCACCTTACTGGTGCCTTACTGCTGAGGATCCTGCGGCTATTTCCCAAAGAACCACTAGAGGGCAGAGAATTTTGTTGCTTTGGCTCTCTCCTGTGCCACTACCAGTAATTACAGTACCGACCTCCAGGCAGCCTAAGACTGTGTCCCTTGTGGACATATCCAGGGAAGCCAAGGCTCCTAGGCTGGCACTTCTGCCCACAAAAGGAAACAGGCCGAGTGCCAGGGGACAGTCACTGCCTGGGGAGGAGAGCCCAGAAAGGCTCCTTGCTAGGGGGCCAGGGTGAAGGGGCTGAGACCAAGGTTTGTGCCCAGTTCCGCCCCACAATGGTGGCCAAGGAAGGAGTTCTGGGCATCAGCCTGGGGCCGGAGGCAGCACCCTCACATCCCCATCTACAGCTGTCACCACCACTGTGACCCTGGAGCAGTCACTGTCCAGGCAGAAGGCAGCCTCCTCAGACCTGTGGAAATACCACTGAGATAATGGGACAAGGAAACCTGCACACCCACCCAGACCACCTCTATGCTGCAAGAAGACCAGGTGTATCCTGGGGTTCCCATCCTTCACCATCCTGCCCCCCTGGACTCTGGACCTGGGTGCTGCTAGTTAGGAGCCATGGCCACACGCCCTGCTGGGACAGCACCCTTACTGGCCAGGTTCCCATTCCATATGCCAGAGAGATCCAGCCTGGCCACATTGTGAGGGCCCAGGAATGTTCTCTTTGTTTTTAAACTCTCAGAAGTCAGAGATCCCAGAGGGAGGGCTCCAAGCTGCCTCACCGGAAGTCTCTGCTGGGCCCAAGCAAGCTCCTGACCTGTGGGAAGGTGGTGATGGGACCACAGTGCCTCCTGGAACAGACCCCATCAGCCAAAGCCTTGCTGAGACCTTGATCTGTGCAAAGCTATCAGCACTCCTGGGCCCATGGAGAGGCCATACCTGGTGGGTCCAAGTTAAAACTGTGCTCACCAGCAGGCTGAGGATGCCCCCATTCAGCATGGCCTTGGTCAGCATGGTCTCATTCATGCGACCTGCTGAGCAGTGCGTCACACCCAGTGTAGGGCTACTAGTCCCCAGCTCTAGGCACCCACGGCTTGTAGCCCCTGTGGTACAGATGCCCGTCCCTGCCGCTGCACAGTGTGTGGCAGATGCCTGACTGCACCTCTGGCATCTGGTGGAAGAGCCGAGCACCAAGCTCCATGTTTGGCTTGCCAATCTCTTATCACCGTGACATTACAGAGTCTGGGTGGCCTGAGTTTTCCACCATGTCTCCCACTGCAGGCCACAGGGAAAGGAGCCCAGCAGCTGCAGGACCTCACATGGCCCAAAAGACCACATGCTGACCTCAGTGTATGGCCAACAGCAAGCCAAATGCATGTCGTGAGCTCACCGCAGGGAACTCAGCTTCTCTACTGTGAATAGCAGTGCTCATTAGAAAGCCCCTGGATCCTCTAGGGCTCCCAAAGTCAGCCTGGTCCTTAGGGCTTCCAGAACCTTCCCAGGCCAAAAGCAGCTCTTGGGCCAGGTCTGCAGTTTGCCTCTTTGTCCCGGCAGGTGGAGCCCTGAGGCCAGGTTTACCACTGGAGTTCCCCTCCAACCAGGTGTCATTGCCCAGGGGGATGCAGCCACCTCAGGCCAGATCTGCATGGGTGGGGTCTGCTTCTCTCCCAGCCCAGTCCTCTTTGTGAGACCATGGGGGTGGGGCTGCAGGGTGCAGCTCTGTGCTCTTAGCATCTGAGGACCTTGTCCAGCAGGGCCCAAGGCCCAGGGATGGGGTAGAGACCGGCAGCAAGCAAGTTGTCAGACACATCTTGTGCCTCTATCTCCTATGCAGTCCTGGCTGTGGGATCCAACAGTGTTGGGCCTCACTTTCCCCTTCTATAAAATGAAGACAGCAGGCAGGCCAACAGAAAAACAATTGGACCAGGAAGTTGTGGGGTCTTAAGAGAAAATCCAAATGGGAAACAACTTGCAAGACGCTCGCCTACCACGCATGTCAGCTCCTCCTTTCTCACTCATGGTGGCCTCACTGGAACCCAGTGCAGAGGCTGAGAATCAAAGCCCAAGTCACACCTGGTGTCCCTGGGTAGCCCTCAGGGCACTGGCACCAAACAGGCCCAGTGCTGGTCAGGCTCATGCTGCTCCAGGCCAGCCCTGGGGAGGGCATGGAAGGCGGAAGGGTCCTGGAACTCTATGGGCAGCAGTGCTCAGTACAGGATCCATTTGGAGGCTTTGAGGCTCAGCCCTGGATGGGAGCATAGTGCCTAGGCACGGAGAAGCTCTGCGCAGCGGGTTCTACCAGCTTCCCAAGTGCAGTTACCAGGGTGCTCCCCTGCGTGCACACAGGCCCTGTGATGAGCACACAAGCCAGGCTGCTGGGTGCAGACAGACACCCGCATCTCTTGCATCCCATGGCCTCCTCCGTGGGGATCCTCAGGGAGCCCTGCCCAGCTTACCCTGTGGGCCCACCAAAAGCCTGCCACTGGTGGCTCTGGAGTCATGGCCCCAGGTCTCCTAAAGGAGGCCAGGCTGCATCCTGGCCCCAGCACTCAGGCCTGGACCTAAGGCTGCGTGTGATCCAAGCCTGTTTATTTTTCTTTGTCAGTTTGGTTTATTGTGAAGGAAACACAGTGTCACTGTCTCTTCCCACCATCAAAGCTGCTTGGATAAAGTTAATAGCGTTTGACTTGCAGGGGGTTCCTGACCAATGTGACCCAAGAAAGCCTCATACTGTGATTTTTCCAGCAGGAAATGGATGTAGCAACCACAGAAATCTTTTAGGAAGAAGACAAAAAATTATGGCTCTGCCTAGGAGGTGTTCATGTGAGCACACCTTGGATTCCCAAGGCTATGATGGCCCCATCCACCTAGGACGCTGGGCTAAGTGACTGGGTCCTGGCCCTGCCATTCAGGGTCAGGAGCCTATGGTGGTCACCTCCCCACCCTGCCTTGGGAATGAGGGGATGGATAATGGTGAGCTTTTGTCCACAGGTAGCTTTCCTGTGGCACCTGGCTCATACACAACTGAAGCAAGCATGTTTCAGGGAGGGAGACTGGACAGCCACCCTCAGGATGTGTCCTCCTGTCTACCTCTTCTACCCTCCAGACCCTGACCTATCCTTCCCAGGGACTACAGGGATGCCACACCCCCACCCCAGCCTCCCAACCCTGCAAGGTGATCTCTGGCCTGTGGGAATCACTGATTCTGGAGTCTACATACATGAGCTGGTATTGAGCTCCAGGTGACAGTGTCCACCCACAGTGTGATTTCAGTGATGATCTCTGCTTGGTGCCTGCACATGGGAGACTCTGGGATCCATTCTGTCCTCTGCTGTGCTCAGGCTGTGCTGTCCAGCCCTTTCCCACTGAGCAGCTGGGGTTTCAGGCAGGTTCTGGCATCTCTGTCACTGTCATGACCGCCACGTATCAGGAGTCAGCTCAGGGCCCACTGGCCTCTCCTCAGTCTCCCGGCAGGCCTGAGCTGTGGCCCCAGTGAGGGAACAGGAGCCTCCCTGAGTTTGTGTCCAAGCACGAGGCTCGGGCTGCCTGACACTGCTCCAGGGTACGTGTGTGGGCGCGGGCCACAATGACGCAGAGCAATGGCATCTTCGGTGGGACACAAGGCCTGCATGACCCTACGGTGTGGACTGAGGTCCCCAGCCCCACCTCCTGACTGATGACAGACACAAGGCCAGCAGCACAGTCCTGCCTGCCCTGCTGCCCATCACAGGGCAGTGATGGGAAGTTAATTCACCCGACTCCAGGGTCCACGCTCCTCCTGCATAACCTAACCCAAACGTGCCTGTGGTGTCCCCGCAGCTCCGGGTGGTCACTGCGCACTGATCTCCAAGCTGCTATCCTGGCAAATCCGCAGGTCCCACGTCCTCCGAAGTCTGCTGTCAGAGAGCTGCCCTCACTCTGAAGATGGAGTGTCTTCAAAGTTTTGAGATGGATGATCGAGCCACATTTTGATTTTAGCACAAGACCATGCTACAGCACTCAGTCAGACCAGCCCTTGGTGTAGAAAGTCATCTCAGTTGCTGCCGCAGGACTGCAGCTGCTCTGAAAATAGCTCTGATGAATCCCCTTCCCAGCTCCCGTCCATCTGCAGGCTGGCTGCAGAGCCCCCCTTCGCACACTTCCCGCTCCACAGTGCGTTCTTTCTTGGCTCACTGGAATCCTTCAGAGTGTCTGCCCTGAAACACATCAGCTTTAATTAAAAGGCTATGATTTCTGTGAATTCTCATTAAGCTGGTGAAAGAAATCTGTATTTATTTAAAAAACAAAAAAAAAAGTTAACACATTCATATACAGCTGTACTGAAAAGTGACTTGAGTTTAAGACTACTTAAGCAGATGAAAATAAGCTGCGGGCTCTGAAAGCCAGCTCCTCGTCAGTGAGAGCCTTCACTCCTGGGCAGGTCTACTGAGCATGCGCATGCCTAGTGAGCCACACAGACTCAGCAGGATGTGAGCCATGCAACCCGGCTATATCCTTGTTGATATGCAAATGTAGACCCTTAACTGGATGTTCCCAGCACAGTTGAAAAGTGATAAAGTGCACAGATAATCTGCTGGGGCTTGGAGCCAGTCCCGCTGCTGGCAGGGAAGAGTCGCTCTGGGTGATGACACCCACAAACTTTGCAAAGACTGGAGCAGGGGAATCAGAGGCCTTGACTGCTCCGAGCCTCACCCATTATCTTGCATTGCAGCTCTGCCTGAGAGCGGAAGCTGAGGCACTGATGTTCAGAGGAAAGGCCCCGCAGACCCTCCTGAGCTCCAGGGCTCTGATGCCCCAGAAAACCAGGCATAACTCTTTCCACTCAACTTTGTTGCCTGTAGCAGTTTCTAGGTGATCCTCCTGCCTCAGCCTCCCCAGTGTGGGAACTACAGGCATGCTCCACCAAGCCTGCCTCTTCCAAGAACAACATTTAAGAAGCCCTATGAAGAGAAGTTCACTGTTGAGGAATGCACAGAGTGAACACAGCTGCTTCTCCTGCATCTATGTCCTTCAGACTATGTGGGTGCTCATGTTGTCCAGGTGCACAGGCGAAGCCAGCAATCACAGAGACCTGGGCGACACAGCTCATTGTTGGCCTGCTCAGCAATGAACGCAAGCTTTTTACTATAAAACAGCAGCCTGGATTCCCATTCTCAGGCATCAAGGAGCCCCTGGAGGCCTGCAGACCTGGCTTTGGGATCACAGGGGCTTGTGATAGGGAACATAGGGTTGTCTTTTATCAGCAATTGTAGTGAGATGTAAAACTTGATTGTTTAGGAAGACAACCCAAAACTATAGTCACCTCAAGGAGCTACACTGTGGCCTTAGGCGGTCACAAATGCAGCTGTCTCTGTCTAACCTGACCCTGCTTGGTCCAGCTCAGCAAAGGACCACAGAAAGGGCTCAGAGGACAGGCAGCTGGGTGGGTGCACGGCCGAGACTGAGCCCTCAAGGCTGGTTGAGACCCCGTTGTGCTGGACTCCATTCAAGCCCAGCCTCTTCCCCCTGGCTCCTCAGGGCTGGGAGGGACCGGTCAGACCCCCGTGATGCCCCGCCCGAGCATGGCCTCTGGCACCTAGAGTTTCACCTGCCAGGGCAGCACCAACTCCTCTGACCACACAGCCCAGCTGGGACAGTGCTGCTTGCCCAACCCCAGTCCCCGTGCCCCTTCAGCGTGACACACCCTCCACACCACTCCCACTACCTGAAGCCCTGGTCCTGCCAGAACAGAAAGGCCTGGTCTTGCACGAATGCACCTTAAAGTCTGTCTTCAGAACAAAGCTTCGGGATCAGAGGTTTTAACTGCAGATATTTCTCCTCCGAGTTACTGGAGGGTGTGGGTGATCTTCTCCCATATACCTAGCTCCTTCTCCTGCGTCCGCGTCTGGGTGGAAACAAGGACACAGAAAGAAAAATGAAGCCAATGTGAAAGAAAATGCAAAGCACCACATCTCGGCACAAGAGGGCGCAAGTGAGCCGCTCTTCTGGAGTCTCCGGAAGAGGAGCCGTTTCAGAATGGAGCAGCTTTTCTGCAGGCAAAGTATCCTTGTAAATTAGGTTAAAGTAAATGCAAATGAATTGTGTGTGGCTGCAAAGTGTGCACGACTGTAAATACACATCATGCATCGCGTGTGTTGACACGAGATCAGGCTTTAATACTGTGGCTTTTCTAAGATAGTAAAATAGAATATAGATGATCTAATTTTGGTACAATATCTGTCCTTAAATATTTACAGGGAAAAGTGTCTGGAAAAATATCCACAAAAGTGTAAGCAGCTGTTATCTCTCCGTGGGACGGCGCCTAAGTGGAGATTTCCCTTTCCACTTTTCCTCTCTCTGGACTTTATATAACCGAAACTTCTCTCCCCAGTATGGGGGCTGGAACCAGGACTTTGCAATGAGCCACATTCTCACTTTTTTCCATGATTAATTTTGAGACGGAGACTTCTAAGTTGTTATTGTCCAGGCTGAGTTTGAACTTTTGATCTTCCTGCTTCAATCTCCCAGAATGCTAGGGTTACAGATGTATGTGCCACTGCACCAGGCTTAATTTTATAATCAGAAAAGTAAGCTATGTATTAAAAAATCGTAAAGCAACATGTTCATGGGATCCCTGTTGCTGCTCATTGAGCGTCAGGAGATGCACCATCAGAAGTAGCTGAGAGATGATCCCAAACTCTCCTTGATACACCACATCTGTGGTCTCAGTCACTTCTATGTGCTACTGGAAAGAAAGAAATACCCAGCAGTTCCATTTGCAAAGCAGTTAAAAAAAATAAGTATATATTTCCTAATAATTCAGTATTCACTTAAAAATTAATACACATAAATTTAGCCAACAGTGGCTTATTCCATTCTAAGCTGATTGCAGCGACCTGCAGCCTGGGAGTGCTCTGTGGGCTGGGTGGACCCCGCGCCCTGCTCTCTGGCCCTCTGGACTCCCAGGAAGTGTTCATGGGAGCCTCCAAAAGCCCAGTTTGGTCAAGGTGCCACCACTGCAGGAAGCGAAGCAACTCAACAGACGCTGCAATCACGGCTGCTGGAGCTACAGCTCGTGGAGTACCCTGTGTGGATGTCAGTGAGCTGTGTTTTCCTCAAAGCTGCATCCCATCTCACAGCACCCTAAGAGCTCCCTGCAGTGATCCCCAAATGTCATGCACAAAAGCTGCTTCCCTAGCCAAGAGAGACAGCAACCGAGCAGCCACTTCCCAGCTTGCTGCCTGCTCTCTGCACCAATTCCTGCAAGGAGAGCTGGAGGGCGGTATAGGAAGCAGGTAGAGAGGACTCTGGTTCCACCAACGGCCTGTCCTTCTCTGGACCCAACAGCAGCAGCAGCCCAGAGTGGCACCCTCCTGGGCAAAGCCACAGGCCTTCTTGGTGGAAACCAAGCCTAGATTCCCAGTCAGCCTCCGGCCTTCCAGTCTGGACTTAAGTTCTGAGCCTCAAGAAGACCCAGGATGCACAGCTGGAGCTTTGGTAGTCCCTTCTCCAGAGCTTACAGAACCTCTTGCCTGCCAGAGTTTCCTGGGCAGGACGAAGGAGTCTCCCAGCTATAAGACTTCACTGCACTAGGACCTGCAAGCTGTTCTCTGGGGCCAGGTAAGCCAGCTTCTCTTTTCAGTAAGATGCTTTGCAATTCTTCATCACTGAGTGAGCACAGCTCAAGCAAAGCCCAGAAGAAGGGAGCTCTGGCTTGCAGAGAGCCGGCAGGAGCAGAAGTGCAAGAGCAGACAGGTGGCCCAAGGGTGCAGGGATGGATGCGTCCTTCATGGGGAGGCTCCAACCTGAGCCTCAGGCAGCCAACTCGAAGGGCAGCCTGCAGTGGTGAGCATCTGTGAAGGTGTCCTGTATCTGGGAGTTCCAGGAGCGACCATGGCCACAGAGGGCATGCTGGCATGGCCAGGGGCTGGAGTGAGGCCAGGGCTGCTGGCCCACGGGTTAACAGTTTCCCAACTGTGGTGACACTGGTGATGGTGGCACAGCCTGTGAATGCCCCAGAGCTGCACACCCAGGAGCAGTCTCACACTGTGTGTGCGCTGTGCACATGCCACAGTTGCTAAAGAACCACAGGGCACTACTTGTTGGTGCAGGAAGGCATTGGTTGCCCTAGAATCATGTTCCTCAGGATCAGGAGTGCACATGAGCCCGGGGACAGGGGCAACAGAAGGGACCCCAGGGACAGAATGGAGCCAGCCTCCCCCGGTAGCCCTCGAAGGACTCATAGGACCCGCAGGAGAAAGATGCTCGTGATATCCAGTCCTGGCACAGTGTGACAGCCTCACACTCTCCCCCATCCCATGTGGTACACACCTTGGGTGTCAGAAACCTAGGGCTCAATGCCACAGGCCTAGAGAAGCCACAGAAGAGAGCAGCAGCTGGATGCAGGATGGCGCTGCTTTGCCTTCTCTGTGGCTGCATCTTCCTCTTCCCTGGTCCAGGGCTGACTTGCTTCAGTGTCCACCTCCAGCAGGAGGGGGCTTGGTCACCACCACCTACTACAATCTTCTGCCCCTGCCTCTCGATTCGGGACCTCTCTAAAGTAGCAGCAGGGACACTGTGTCAGCGTGCTGGGGATCCAGGCCCGCTGTTCACACCCCGACCTCCAGGGATGGTTTGTGTCTGTGTTCCCCCACAAAGCCTCATGCAGTCACAGGGTTTTCTCAGAGGTAGCTGAATCTAGTTTGTGATCGACTCATGGCCCAATGCTGGCATTAGGGTGTGCGTGCTGCTCCTGCCTTAGGACAGGCAGCCTGCAGAAAATATGAGGGACAGAAAAAGGTTTGTCACTCTCTTGTTGCTTTGTTGTCCCACTGCCATGACCTGCTGCTCTCTGCCAGGTCCCCTGCCTTGGAGCCAGGGCAATGGACTAAAACCTCCACAAACTAAAAGTAAAGGAAAGCAACCTTTCCAGTTGGGATTACAGCTCAGTGGCACAGTGCCTGCCTGGCAATCGTAAGGTCCTGAGTTTGAGTCCCAGTACCAATAAATAAATAAACTAACCAACTAACCAATTTGTGTGTGTGTGTGTGTGTGTGTGTGTGTGTGTGTAACCAGGGATTGAACTCAGACCCTTGTGCTTGCCAGGGAAGCACTTATTCCACTGAGCCATCTCCCTGGCCCCACAAGCAAACTAATAAACCTTCCCCCCTTTAACTTGGGTATCTTGTCCTAGCAACAAGAGAAAAGTAACCAAGACACTGAGCTGTGATAAGCAGCTAGCCTTCCTCAGGCTCCCTGGTTTTGCCCCATCCTCCTTTTTACTGAGACTCAACAGCCTTCAGTCAAACAGCTCGTGTGTCCCCAGTTCCTCTACACTGTTGCCATGACAGCCTCAGCACCCTGCCTGCCCCACACCTGCTCCAGGAAGTGCCCCTCCTGGCCACAGTGGGTGTGATAGTAACTAAGCAATACAACTGAATTGCTGCTAATCAGTGAGCTTTGCATGCGGGCCAGTTTGAACCACTGAAGGCCTGCTGCTGCTAGATAGGCAGCTCTCCCCCACATTTGCAGTTGGTCTAGAAGGCTTGGGCCTGCAGATCCCAGGCTGCGGCACAGGCCCTGTTCAGTTAGACCTCATTCCTGGGGTCCTGTAAATCTGATCATGATCTATTCTCTGTAGTACAGACTCCAAAATTCTGTAAGTCTGCTCAAGGAAGCTTTAAGTCATGTGGGTAGAGCTGTAGCTTTAAAAGAGCTGCGAACACCTGGTGCTGCAGCCTTGATCAAGGAGCGTGGAATGCAGCAGCCCGCACACATGAGCAGTGGGGCAGCAGCCAGCAGGCTGACCATGGCAGCCAGCAGTGCACAGGGCCACCCTGGGCCTTCAGCATCCACTGACAGCATCAAGTGGGGAACCAGGGCCCCGAGCAACTGATCAGAGCCTAGAACCTGCACCAACTGGTGATAAAGGTGGGGCCTTGCTCTCTGGTCCTTGCAGCACTGGTCTTTTTAGATGTCATTTCCTGCCTGGTTTCTCCCCCTCTTGGCAACTCCTTGTCATCTTGAAGCCTCCTGGTCTGGTTTATTTCCCTCTGCTGTGCCAGCTCGCTCCAACCCTCCTCTGGGATCTGGGAATCTTGGTTCTCCCAAACCTCACCTGGGCTGGTCCAGCAGCCTACATCACCCAGCTAGGGCGTCTGAGCCACAGAGGGGCAGGAGGAGGCACAGCACACTGCTGCAGGCCTTGGGCAGGCTGAGGGCACTGCTGGGGTCCAGGCCCAGGGCTTCCCGCTGGTGAGGGTGAGGTTCTCTGCCACAGTTCTCTGTCCAGCAACCCTAGCTGGGTCAGCTCAGCTACTTCCTCCCCACACTACCTGCCACATGTGCTCCCCTGTCCCCTAGCTCTGTCCCTCGCCCTGGCCCTGGAGCCTCCCAGAATACTCCAGGCTCCCCTAAGCTCTCACTGTTGGAAGCTTGCAGTGTTTCATCCTGTCTCCAGCTGACACCCACTGGACTACAGGTCCTGGATCTGCACGACTTGAGAGCTGTGCAGCCTCAAAGGAAGGTGAGCAAGACGGCATCCCCACACCAGGGCTCCCAGACTTGCAGCCACACAGAGATCTGCACCCCACCCCCATGTACACATGGCCAGCAGGCCAGCTAGCTGGAGCTCGACAGCCCCAAGGAAGGCCTGCATTCCCATAGCGCATCACCACCCAGGGCCCCAGGCTGCAGTCCAACACAAACACAGTGACTCTCATGCAGCTGCTGTCCAGCCGCAGGTACAGGACAGTGCTGGGGGTCTGGAGGTGTGAGGCCAGCAGTGGCCCAGCCTGAGGAGAACTTGGCTGCCACCTGAGGCTGAGGCCGCTGCTCCTGTCCTGGTACCTGGGCATCAGGCAGCAGTGTGGGTGGGACCTAGGAAGTGCCACACTCTGGCGATGGCTGCAGAGCATTCTAATAGCCCGTGTTTGCAGCCCCCGGTGGTCATACTCCTCCTGGGAGCTGGCACATGCAAGTGACACCTCTTCACGCCGCCACTAACCTCCCCTCTGTCGCTTGGTTCCTTCCCACTGCAGAAAATTAATGTTTCATGCTATCTACCTTTTATTTTGGTTTCTACAGTTCTTTCTACTTTGGCTTACATAGGAGACACCATGCATATTCAAGCTTGTGCATCTGAGCTATTTCCCAACATTACAGTCTCCCAGTGCAGCCACCTTCCTACAAAGAGCTCAGGTTTACCCTTCTTCATGGTAGAGCAGTGCCCACCATGTGGGACTCCCACAGCTTTATCCATGGCCTACTGATGGGCACAGCTGCCTGCGGGATGTAGCTGACGGATTCTTCTGTGAGTGTATGCTGAATGCCAGTCTTGTGAAGATCTGGGAAGATCTGGGTTTCAGACATAATTGCAAGCAAAGAGCCCATACTTCCCAGAGGCCAGGCGTTGAGTGGCTACCCTCATGGCATTGTTCCAGGTGCAGGTTGACATGTGGAGAAGATGAGATGCCATGGTGACACAAGGTGACTGGGAAGCAGGTGCCCAGTAGGGTAGGGGATAGGCATTCTAGACCCAGAGCAGAAGTGCAGGCTCTATGGTTCATTAAGCTCTGAGGCAGGACTTGAGGCGGCATTGGTTGATGACGATCCTCAGACCTGCAACCCGGTACAAGGTAGGGCAGGAGTTACGAAGACTGTAAAGATCAAAGTGTTGTGTCAGAAAGAAACTGCCCCTTGGCTTAAATATATGGGGAGACTGTGTGTGCAGGCATGTGGTATTTGTATTTATATGTCTCGTAAGGGTCTTTTCACAGAGCCTTTCATGTCTCCTTTAAACTTTTATAGTGGGGCTGAAGGGCTGATACCATCTCTAACTGCAGTTTCTGTGCTTGGCGCGGACAAGGGTCCCTTTTGGGCTGCAGGTTGCCTCCCTGCTGCCGGAACTTGCAGGGTGCAGTTCTGACTGCAGCTGTGTCGGTGCATGGCCCAGTGGGTGGAGGGGGTGCATAGCCAGGTAGCAGAAGCAGCTCCCTGTCCCTTTCTCACCATTATAATTGGAAAGAAGAGAACCCATCGTGCTCACTGTTAGGGCACCTTGCCCTCCATGTCACTGCCTGTTTCTGACGGCTTCTTTGTAGTGCCATCATCTCCAGGTTCGGATGAAGTTGGAAAGCACACAAGGTGGTCACAGGTCTTCAGTGAGGTTGTCCGGGGCCCTGTACCTGACGCCTGTGAAGTTTTCTCTCCACTTTGGGCAGAGCTTCTTGGGGAGCCTCCTGGGGCTCTTATGATGCCAGGTGCATGAGAGGAGAGGCTGGGAGATTCTCTACTCAGCCCAGAGCTCACCGCTCCTGTGTAATTTCTAGAAGGTTCAGGTGCAGAGGGCCCAGCCAGCAGTGAGGCTGGGGACAGTGACACTCACCCTTGGGTACAATGAGGCAAGGCAAAGGGAGAGGGTGCTTCCCTGTACTGGCCCCACAGGACCCTGGTGGTCTTGTCTCTGGTCTATGCTCAGGTCTAAGGGCAAGAGGCTCACATGATGCTGTGTGCACTGCCCAACTGAGTCCTGTCCCTGAGCACCTGGAAGCCTGGCGCTGGTGTCCTGGGAAGGACACTGCAGTCTTCATTGGTGGACCTGACTAGCCAAAGAGAAAGGACAAAAGCAGTCCAAGTGCATGGTCCTAACCAGGTCCTGAAGGGCCATCCTGAGCTGATGGTCACAGCTGAGCTACTGGGCCCCACTTCTAGCACTGTTTTCTATGCCTCAGAGGTGGCCAGGAGCCACCAGATATGGGAAAGAGGACAGTGGGTCTCAGGAGTGAGGGTGGGTGAGCTGGGCTGGGCAAAGTTGTTTTGCTGTAAAAGAAAATGAGAATCTTGGCACTAAGTCTGTGACAAAATGCCCAAAAGCTAACTGGCATAGGTAAAAGTATGAAGATAAAAATGCAGCCACACCAAGGTGGAAGGCAGCCAGGGTGGGAAGCCCGACTGTGCACCATGTGCTGTGGGATGCTGAGCCATCCATCTGTCCCACTGTACAACACCCTGTGGGAAAGAAACTGCCTCACCTGTGTGACAGAAGACACACCTATATCCGTCCCAGGGCCAGGCCCCCCGCAGCTGATGTCCAGGGTGTCACCTGAAGTCTATCTTGAACAGCTCTGGGTCCTGGACTTCTAAATGCAGTGGGGAGCATGTTAGACTCACATTCACAGGCATCCAGGTTAGGAAGCAGCAAGCTGGGCAAGGCAAGCCGCTGAGATACGCAGGTCCTTGAAAGTACACAGCCACACCCTCGCCTGTGCTTTCAGTGGGGCTTGGAAACTGTTCTGCTATAGGCAGAAGTCTGTAGAACTTGTGTTGTTGTTTCCATTTCTGTTTGTGGGGCTGTGCCGGGACTTCAAGCAGCCTAGCATGTGCCCCGTCGCCACACATGTGCCACACTCCCAGCACAGCGCCCTGTGCTCCAGCCAGATCCTGGCAAAAGCTATGGTGTGGGCAGTGCTGGCTTCAGGTGCCACTGTGCAGCGTGTGCTCCCAGCCAGCCCCAGGGGTGGCCTGGGGAGCCAGTTAGAAGTGGTGAACCTGACATCCCTCCCAGGCCTGCTGCAGCAGAATCTCTACGTGTTTGATCTAGCAGTCATTTCGAAAAGCTGACTAGGAGATACATCATGAAATCCTAGAGGAACAGCTATTGGAATGGAGAATTCTGGAGACCAGCTGTCCACAGTCACACCCACCTGGGTCTGTGATCAGGCCCCACACCGCGCTGCCACAGCCCTCCTCTTCCTGCTGGCCCACCGATGGCCACTAGGCTGGCTGCCACACAGTTGCCTGGGCTGAACAACGGCCCCAAAGCTCAGGCTTAGCAAAGCCAAGGGGGCAGCCAAAGTGGGTTGGGGCAGAGTCTGGCTCGGTGTGGGAACCCTGCCAGGGTGCAGGAAAACCTCAAGTCAAGCCCAGCTTTACAAACTATGTGTATGGAACAGAACCCCTGCTAGGAAGCAGGCCACAGTGTCCCTCTCCACCTCTCTCACGCAGCCCCTGGGGCAGGACAGACAGTGTGTTGGCCCTCAGGGCTGTACCCAGTCAGACATCCGACACCAGAAGCACCACTTCTCCCCATAGTTCAGGGGTCAAAGTGTCCGGTGGGTAGTGGACAGGTCCAAGGACTGGCGTTGGTGATGATTGTACCATGAGTGTGCAAGGCCACCAAGAGTGGTTACAATGACAAATTTTAATCCGTATATATTTCACCAAAAGTCTTTAGTGACATACAGAAATACTTCCACCCACCGAAGTGAGGGACGCAGAAAGGAGGAAGCTTGGGGCTCTGATGGACTCTTCAGGGGAGGGGAGAGTAGTTGTGTGTTGTCAGGGTCAACCCTCCCAGTGCAGCAGGTCGTGATTTAGGGAAGAAAAAGACCAACATCTCAGTGGATTTTCATCTCCTTCAGAGGCCCTGTAGCCACTGGGAGTGAAGCTGAGGCTAGGTTAATAAGCACACAGAAATCTGAGCAAGTGAATACTACCTAAGGGCTCTGTTCTGGGGAATCTTCAGCTGTGACAGAAGAGGGATGGTCGTGGTGAGCTTGGGCACCAGGCAGCTCCGCAGTGATTTGTATACATCTGCTGCACAGGGTGTGAGCACTAAACTCTGATCCAACCAAACACAAGATAAAGCTGCAGGACCCTTCTCTTACCCCATGGCCAGAAGGGGGCGTGCTCTGGCTTACAGCTACAGCTGCAACTGTCTAGAGCTGTGGTCCAGGGTGTCTTCCTTGAACCTGGACCAGTCCCAGAGGAGTGCACCCTCTAGCCAATCCCAAATGGCTCTGCCCTGCCAAGGCTTGAACTGGACCAATCCTGGATGACTCCACCCTCCCGAGGCTGAACTGGGCCAATCCCAGATGATTGCACCCTATTGAGGCTTGAACTGGGCCAATCCTGGATGACTCCACCCTGCCAAGGCTTAAACTGGGCCAATCCCAGGTGACTCTGACCCCTCTGTGCTCTAAAAAGCCATGAAACTCTCCTTTGTTGTCTAATAGGGCTCCTTACAGCCTGCTCTTCTCCCTGAGGCAGTCAGTACAGGTCCTATCTAGATGAAGCCTCCTGCTGTTTAACTTGTTGTTTTTGCACAGGGCTTTACAATTAAAGACACCAAGAAAACTTGAGACTGTTGTGGCTGCCAGAAACAGGATAGGTGGTGGGTGGATGGATGTGTGGATGGATATTTGAGACAGGGGCCCACTGTGTCGCTCAAGCTGGCCTTGAATGCAGTATGTAGCCCAGTGGTGCTGGAATTTGAGGCCAGCTCAAATAGGACTTACTAGCTCCCTCACTCAGACATGTAAGAACTCTGGCTTCAGGGAAAATATGACTCTCACAGTGTGAGGACTCGACAGTGGGTGAACACAGGATGCACAGCACAGCCCCAGAGAGAGTGGGCTGGTCCTCAGTGGGCTCAGGTGAGTGGTGCCATGCCTGGCTGGGCTCCCAAAAAGGGAACAGTGGCACCAGGCTGCTGGACTGCCAGGAAGGACCCTGTGCTTGCTGTCGTTGCTGTGCAACAGATGCGCTACAGTGGGGTTCAGCAGAGCCAGGCCACTGGGAAGTGAGCTGGACATTTCGTCAGCACTGAAGCCCAGTGAAGCAAGAGCCAGCCAGCAGACCATGCAGCCCCTCGGTCCTGCTCGCCCCAGCTGGGTTGCTCTTGCTTCCTCGGAGGGGCTTTCTCTGTCACTGCCTCCCCAGCTGCTGGCCTCTTGCTTCCAACAGAGTCAGCTTCCAGCTGTGGAGAGGGAAACTCACTCTGATCATTTCTCAAAGGGAGTCAGACCGGCAAAAAGAAGCGCAAAGTCACAGTCGCTGAGACCACACCATGATGCTATGTGCAATGGGGTTCCTGCACCCTGTGCCTGTGTCTACTCTCATCTGTCTTGGCCTCATTGCCCCAGCCTTCAAATCAGCAGAAACTGTCTTGCTGACAGCAGCCACAGCTCTAGGGAGGTCTCTTGGGGGGTCTTCTGAGACTAAGCAGAGTCCTTGGGGGTGGACAGTTCTTAGTAGGCAAATATCCTCTCTGCCCAAAGAAGTCTTCAGGCTAACAAGCAGTCTGATCGGAGCTCCCGGCTGCCTTGAGCCCACCTGAGAAGTGGTGATTCCTAACCCCAGTCCAGTGTCCACGGACACACACAGTGAGCCCTGTGCCGCGCCTAGCCTGTGGCCCCAAAAGCAGATGGAGACCAGCCCGGCTGCTCACACTTCTAACAGACACCGTGTAATCTCTAGGCGGCTCTTCAGTGTAAGTCAGCAGAGTCAGGCTGCCATGCGCCCTGCAGACCAGGGTGCTTCCTGTGCTGCTTCTTTCGCAGCAGCTCTGTCTCTGTTGATGAGTGACCTCATCTGGGCCAGGGGCAAGAAGGGGGAGTGCTTGGGCCCCAGGGTGGGTTCAGGCCCTGATAGGAGGCACTTCTGCTTCTGGGCTCCCTGTCTCTGTGGTTTAGGTTGCTGAGGACAAGAGCTTGGTGCTCCTGCAGCCATGGAGGACACAGCAGGGGAGTCCAGGCCATTGGGGCCACAGCACATACTGGTGGGTTCCACCATCACCTTGAGAGTGGTTGATCCTGCCCCTCAACCTTTCCTGCCTGTGAGTAACTCAGAGAGCTAAACTCTACCCAGCAGCCCCTCCCTGCTGGGACTTCCAGAAAGTTCCATAGGTCCCTGCTCAGGGGCTAAGAAAGGTGCAGGACTCATCTTTTCACTATACAAACAGGCTCTGCATGGAGCTGACACTACAGAAGGCCAAACAAAGACGGGAGAAGCCAGATCCATGAGAATGCCCCAGAGGGGCTGGCTGGGCTTAGATTTGGACCCATAGCTAGGTGAGCCCCTGAGTCTCCTCTCTGAAAGCTGCTTTGAGCTGTGCTTTCTGTTCCTTGCAGCTTCTGAAGGCATTCTGCCTTGAAGTCATTCCTCTCACGACCGCTAGGCAACAGCTGGGAAGAAGCAGATAAGACTCTCCTGAGAGGCCACGCCAATGGCCTACCCCATCTGCAGCACACAAGGTGGGGTGTCTCTGTACCTCACCACTACGGCTAGAGAAAGTTGGGTTTTTACTTCAAGGGTTGAGAGCTCCAGCCAACTCACTGGGGTTAGGGGAGATGGGCACACCTGGGTTCCTGGGAAGCAGCCCGGAACTGCAAGTGCCAGTGTTTCTAAAACTCAGAGAAGCTGGCTACCATGACTTCTGGGAGCCCCATTACCTGGGGGTGGTGCTGGAACATCCTCAATCTGGCTCAGGCTTCTGGGGGGGGTGCTCTGTGGGGCTGTGGAGTCTGCTCCCCTGCTTCTGGTGAGGAGAGGCCTGGGAAGCCTGTGCCTTCCACCTCATCCACAGCCCTACCTTGGGAAGGCTGGGAAGTGCTTGTATTGGGACATCCTCGCTCTCTTGGAAGTGGGGCAAAAGGTTCCCTCCCCTAGGAACCAGGGTGGGCCAGGTCTGTGATACCCACAGTCCGGCCAGAGAGGAGGCACTCTCAGGGGTGCCCACTTCACACTGTACCCAGGAGAACATGAAGATTAGGGAGGCAGAAGGAAAGGAGAGGGCCAGGGCTAGAAGGTGGCCTGGGGGACAGGCAGGGCTCAGGACATCTGAGACTGTGGGATCAGCTGTGCCTGGGGTCAGCCAGGCCTGCAGTTTCATCTGTGGTTGAGGGGGCCTGAGGGGGTGGCATCTGGTGGTCAGCACCTGCCCCACTGGGAAAAACATGGATGAGCCCAGATGCCTGGGCTCCAGCAGGCAGTTGCAGGAGCAGACCTGGCTACGCCTCCCGGAGTCAAGTTGGGGGGAAATTCTTAAGGTAACCGAGCAGCTACAATGAAAGAATTCACTCTTGTTGCCAAAAAGGAAGGTGGCCAAGACTGCAGAGGAAGGGGGACTAAAGAAGGGAAGCAGAGCCGTGGCTGGTGGAGAGCAGCGTTCATCCTCCAACAAGAGATAAGACTCGGATTAAAGTTCATCCCCAGAATGGTGCAGCAAGAAACTTTATAGCCAAAGCGACTCCCAACCGGAAAGGTCCCTGTTGCTGGACTCTTTGAATTATAGGGAAAACTAATTGGATCTTCATGTTTACCGTCAGGGAGACCGAGGGCTGGGCAGGATGTAAATCCTGGAGGTACTTTAAAGGACAACTATGACCTTTACAAGCCTCTAAATGTATAGATCTGTAAGGAGAAAAAAAATGGATTTCCTGGCCTTTGCCTGCTCCGCTGTCTTTTCTCCATCTTTCTCCACATAGGCCTGGCCCGCCGCCCTCTTCCTGATGTTGTTTTTCTGACTTCTCTCTCTGTCCCCAGAAGGGGAACCAGTGCCCAAGCAGTCTGGCCTAGGGAGCAGCCCTCAGCCCCACATGAAGCTACTGGGGTTCCCGCAGTCTGGAGCAGCCACCTCCCCAGGGCACCCACCTGGGGGAACCCCCTTACTTGGTGCCCACTGTGAGCTCAGACACCCCTCAGAGAGATAGAGTCTTGACTCAGCTGTGCTCACAGTGACCCTGGGATGTGGGACCCTGGAGTCCACACCCAGCTCAGAAGTCAGGAAAGTCTCACCCTACCTTCCCTAGAAGCAGAGGAGACAAACTCAGGCCAGGACCTGCTGGGCTTAGAGTTCCATGGCTGGGGGACAATCGCTGTGACAGTGAGGACACTGTTGCCAGAGAAGGTGGGAACTGCTTATAAGCAGGAGCCCATTGGTCCCCAAGACACAGGGTCAGGAGCTCCTGCCCTGGCCTCCTCCACCATCCACATCTGTCCCCAGAGGCCACCAATGAGAAGGGATTCCCTGAGGGACAGTCTAGCCTCAGGGGCAGGAGAGGACACCCCAGGAAAGCGGGGTTGTGGAGGCCAAGGCCTGCTTGTTGTGACTTTGTCTCACCCTGCAGCTGGCAGTGCTGCCTCCGGCCCCAGTGGGCCCCAAATCAGGACTCTTCCACTTGAGTGGTGGAGTCCACGTCATGCATCAGTTGTGATCAGGGTTCTTGTGCTTATGAGCCATCTGCACTAGTATTTGCCTAATAGGACCTTAGATCCATCTTTAAAACAGACAGACCTACATGGGGGATTCCCATCTGGACCATATCTTGAGCACCAGTATCATTGCCTGTGAACAGAGGCACAATAGCAAACAGTGACACAAAACACCAAAGCTAACCCTGGTCAGCCAGGGGCAGCGAGGACCCATGTGGACCTGAGGATGGGCGTACGGCTCCCAAGTCTGACTCCAGACTCTAGGTGCATGTGTGGCCTCTTCTATCTCCCCAGAGGAGGGAGGGATGAGTGCCCCACTCTGCAACTAATCCTCTGGACCCAAGTCTCCAGGGGCAGAAGGGATGCTGCAGGCCAGGTCAGCCTGCAGCCTTGCAGCCCAAGAGCCTGTCTCCTCCCTTGCACCCAAGCACAAAGCTAGTTACACAGGGCCTCAGCTGGCAGGGGTTTCAGGAGTCTCCAAAGCATTACCTGAAAGGCAGGGAGAAAAGGGCAAGGTGCAGCAGGAGGAAGGGATGTGGCACCTAGGAGGGGATCCTTCTCACTGCTCCAGGGCTGCACTGACTGCTGACCCCAGGGACGCTCAGGGGGCACAATGGTGCACCTCGGGTGCCTCCACAGCCCTGCCCGGGGTTTCAGAGCTGAATCATGAATGCATGCCGAGATTTTGCTTCAGCCTCGTGAAGACAAAGAACCCGTGTTTCTTTCTCAGATTATGGTGCGTGGGGGGAAGTGGTCTGCGAGCTGTGAGCAGCGCCAGGCAGAGCCCAGGAACTCAGACCAGGTCAGATGTGATTTCAGGCCTGCGCTCATCGCTCATCGCTCATCGCTCACCGCTTTGGGCTGCTGCGGTTGTTAAACAGCGGTGGCCTCGCCAGAAGCTGGGCTGCTGGTGCGTCTGCAGCGCCACCCACAGGCCGCTGCCAACACTCCTGAAGGCGCCTGCGGCACAGCTTGCCCGGCATTCTCCTCTCCCACTGGAGCCCCAGCTTCCATCTCCAAGTCCCTGTGCCACCCTGTGCCGGGTACCTCTCTGTTCGCCTGGCCCAAGTCCTTTGCTTGACTTTGTAGACATCTGTAACCCCTTGAGCCCTTCTCAGTGGCGGAGCAGCTCACTGCACACAGTGGGGAGTCTGCAGCGCTGTGTTGGCACCACCTGAGGACACCACTGACTAGCGAACCCGGTGTCGCTGTCCACAGGGTGCTGTGCGTGCAGCAGTGCAGCTCCATCCCCACAGCACTGCGTGAGACAATCCTGGCTCACTAAATCAGGGCAGGGAAGGACACAATCTCCCACTTCTGTTTCATTTCACCCAGGATAAGGCTGAAAGAGGCCGTGTGCTTCCTGGCCGGCCTGGTTTTCTTCTAGGTCTTTGCGTATGTTTACCAAATAGACGCCCCAGGCTTCCTAGCAACAGTGCAGGGCGAGCCCCTCCTGATAGCCCAAGACAGATGAATTGCTGACGAGAAGGATCCATGAAGTTTTTAATTGGTTTAGTTAGATTATTTCCAGTCAACAATTCCTGAGTTTAGTGGTACAAGATAGATCTGTTTTCCATAAACGTTAAATGCCAAACTTTTGAATCACTCAGAATAAAAACCATTCCCTTACAGAGCTACTTGCTATCATTTGATTTATGGCAAAAATAAAGGCTTGGTTAGAGACTCAGGCTGCAGCCGGGCACACTGCAGAGGTGCAAGATAAGAGCAACCCGGAGCTTGGCTGGCTGAGAGCAGACCAGGACCTGGACAAGAGCCAGCCACCGCTCCAGGAAACAAATAAACAAACACGGCCTAAGGGCCCTGGTTTCCTTGGCTTCCTCCCCTAGAGCAGCACTCTTTAGTTTGCAAAAGGCTTCTCTGTCCAGTTTCATGTGCTGTTCCTACTGTGCCCTGGAGACAGGTCAGGAAGACAGTCACAGCCAAAACAATTCAAGTGTCATCAGCTGGTGCCTGAGCACAACAGAAAGGAGGCCAATGCTCCCTTGGAAGTGGGCAGACCTTGGAAGTAGGCATCAAGCAGCCTTAATAATGGCAAGGGTCACCCTGTGCCCCCATGGCTGGACATCCCCAGAGCCAGAGGAGCGGCAGGAATAGGAAGTGGCCCCACAATGCCCTGGGCCACAGGAGCCAATGGGATGCACTTAAGGACAGCCAGTTTGTGGGGGTTATGGGGGCTGCTCCAGGTGAATCTCAGGACTCCTTGCTTCTCCTCCAAGCCATGTAAATAGGGAGCAGAAGATGTCCTGTGCTGTGGGGCCTGACTTTGCATCCTTGCAAATTCCTGGCTCTGCATCCCATTGCCCTGGGCTCCAGCCCAGGGACTTGAACCCTCCAAGCCCCAGCCATGCCACCAGAGAGCCAGCTGTGCTGATCTCATGGACTCAGCCTGGCACTGCATTGCCCACAGCTGGTGACAGTGCCAGGACTTTGAGCCACAGGATGCAGCGGAGATGATAAAGGCCAATGGGGCTCTGGGTCGCACCACAGCTGCTTATCACATCTAAGGCAGAGTAGCACAGGGGAACACTCAGGGTCAGGGCAGTCCTCTCCCAACAGGCCACTGAAGCCCTGGGGTACCAGGTGCACAGCTGTGGCCCTGGAGCAGGGCCAGGAGGCTGGGAAGGCACTGCAAAGGCCCAGGCCAAGCTGTGTGAGAGACCAGTTCTCTCCGATGCAATGCCTGCCAGCCAAGGATGCAAAGAGCTTCCTTGGGTCCTTGGCATTGACTGGGTCCAGGAAGCTCCACTTGTGGAAAATGAGGAGCACAGGGCAAATGGTTTTGTCTGGAAGCAACAGATACCCAGGAGTCTAGCAGCATGCTGAGTACCAACTGGAGAACATGTCCTGGGAGGACTCTTTCATGTCAAGCTGCATCCAGAACCAAATTCCAGGAGTTGCAAAGTGGTCTAGTGCCTAGGCATGGCTGCTAGAAGAGCCGAGGCACGTCAGGCTGAGAGCATGGCCAGCACCGGGCTGCCCACACGACAGGTACATCATCTGTCATGTGTGGAACAGATGCTCTTCTGGGCTTGGCACAAAACCTCCCACCTCTACAAGATGGCAAGACTGCCTCAAGACAGTCCTCGGGCTGTGTCCTTAGTACCATGGGACACATGACCTTGATACATAACCCACAAAATCGGTGCCACATCTTGATTTTGTCAGTCCAGCACCTGACACACATGAAATTTGAGAAAAATTCACTGAAATTCCTAAGCAATCAGTATCCAGGCAGTAATTTTACTATTTATTCGATCATTAATGACAAGTGATGACTAGCTGAAATGGAAACAGCACACGCTACCATTGCATTTGTCCTTGTCTTTGTCTGGAGGAACTTCGTATCTCTAGTAGACATCTACCATAAGCTAGTCAGCTTTTCCAAGTCTATATCCTTACTGATGGCATGCAGATACTGCTGGTGATCTGGAGTCTTCGGCTCCCTGCTAGGGAATTCCATGAAAGGTCCTTTCGATGTGGGATTATGTTTGAGTCCTGGAGCGTGGTGCCTCTTGGAGCCCTCCCTGAACCCAAGTATCATTTTGTTTTGTCTCAGACAGCGAGCAGGGCCACTCTGAATTACAACCCTGGGAATAGAGATGACAGTAAATTACTCAGGCCATCCGCTGGCCGGGGCCCGGGGTTAGTGTTCGGGTAGTTAGTCTTGCGGGGAGGGGGCCTTTAGCGGCTACAGATTGATGATGGCTCGGAGGAGCTGGTTATTTGATCCTCAGGAAATGTTTCTGGGCCAGGGTCACTGCAGCCAGCATTGGGAGCAGCGGCAGCCCCTCTGAGGACCCAAGTGTGGTCCAGTTGGAAAGAGCATGGCTGTGCCCAGGAGCCATGTGAGGGGAACCTGGAGACACCTGGGGATTAGGGACCCCACTCTGTGTCCTTGGCCTCTATCTAGAGCAGGCATTTCCGTTTACCCCCAGGTGGTCTCCACAGCTTTTCCATTCACCCTGTGCCCTCTCAACAAATAAAAAGGGCCAGACCCTCTGTGCCCCCCACTGATGGACAGAAGGTGTCCTGCTCTTCCGTGGTGTCCCAGGTCTAGGGAGAGAGAGAGAGGAATCAGCAGTGACCTGGGGGCTGACACAGAACAGGGAGCCTGGGCTGCTAGGAAAGCATCACAGTGAACAGTGGGTGGGGGAAGGAACCACAGGGGCCCCCTGGAGGCAGCAGTACTGCAGTGCGAGTGAAGGGAAGAGCAGGAGTCAGCCCTGGGTACAGGACGGGGAGGTGAGCCCCAGGCCGGGGCAAAACCCACAGTGCCACAGCCCCCTGGAGCATCGCACCAAGAGCAAAACGAGATTGACCAGAAACTGCTACCATGATTCTTGGCAGCCTCAGCTCAGCCACACTTTCGGGTGCCCTGGCAATCAGCTAGAGAAAGGGTGAAGGGGAACAGGATGGTCCAAGTCCCTACCACAGAGCAGCAGAGTGGCAGAGTGAGTCCTACCCCTGATGTGCAGATCCCAGGCCAGCCAAACACTCTTGTCACACTCATCATGGCCCAGATCTGGGTGCAGCTGGGCCACAGTACTAGGAGGACACCTGGGGACACCACCAGCCATCCTGGACCGAGGGACTCCAGAACCATTGTTTGGGCCAGCAGGTGTGGTCACAACTCCATCAGCTTAAGTGGAGCACGGTCTTCACACTTAGTCAGGGGGCATGGCAGTGCAAACCTGTGATCCCAGCACTCAGGAGGCTGAGGCAGGAAGATCATGAGTTCAAGACCAGCCTAGGCCACAGAGTGAGGCCCTGTGTAACAAATAAAGAAAAATAAAACCAAAAAATTCCATCAAACACAGAGAGCTGGCGGATGTCTCTGCTTGTGTGCATCTGAGATAAAACTTAAGCACTTCCAAGGGGCACCAGGCTGCCCCCAAACAATCCTGGAACCCCAGAGTGCAATGACAAATCTTATTGTCACTGGTCCCTGAGGCAGGTCAGCCACTTGGGGGTGATCAGGATTCCTTCTGGGATGACAGCTGACTGTCACCTGGCTGTGGCCAGCCCATGGCCATAGCCTCCCCGGAGCTGCTTCTGAAGAGGATGCCAGGGTCTCTACCCAGCAGCATGTGTCCCCCTAAGGAAGGAAAGAGCAGCATGTGGACATATGAAAGTCCTCAGAGGCACGCTCACAACTGGACCTCTGCCCAGCCTAGAGGGAGAAGGGTTTAGGACCCCGCATGGGGACATAGATGCCTTCCACAGGGTCTCGGAGCTCTCACACCTGTTAGAAAGCAGGAGGGATGGTGACCCAATGTGTGGGACTGTCACCCTAGTGTTACCATCACCATTTCCATATCCTGTGGTGCTTTGGTATGAGAAAAGACTGATCCTCAGAAGGGCCTGGGATGAGACTCCAGCCCTGTGCACTGTGCTCCTTGGTCCTGGTCCTGTCCCTGGCCGTAGAGGTCATCCTCTGTCCCCTGAAGCAGGAAGATGGGATTGTGGTGGCTATGGGGAGGGGGGAGAGCAAGGGCTCTCATAAGAGCCCAGGGTTGCAGGGGCATGCACAGCTTTGGGGGCTGAGGGTCACTTGGATGGGCTCCGAGGCTCAAGATCCCTGGGGTGGAGCCAGTTACTTGCATGTCTCCTGCACACGCCTTCTGGGACAATTCTTACACACGCACTTGCCTGCGTAGAGTCCAGACAGATGCAAGAGGTTTATTTATTGGCCTGCCTGCCCCATGCCCCAGAGAGTAGAAGGCTGACTCGGATTCCCGAGCACAGGAATGAGCCGTCCTTGGGGAAGGGGCCCCCGGCTGGGCCAGCGCCGGCCAGGCCCCCAGGTTGACCCGAGAGTTCTGCTGGTGACTAATGGTGTGGCTGGCTGGCCGGCCGGGCTGGCTGCACTGTCTACAGCCCTGTGACTGCTGTCTACCCAGATAACCACAGTCCTGCTTGGGGTGGGGGTGGGGCAAAGCCTGGCTCCGGATTTATGGGTCCCAGAACTGACCCGGCCGCGCTGCAGGAGGGTGGCTGGGGCTCTTGGTCTCTGGAGTCTTGGCCATCATGGGGCAGGCCCGGAGCCCAGGCGGCCGCCGGTCTGGGGGGACAGGAGAGCCGCACCCAGGGACCCAGGAGCAGCAGCTGCTTCTTGTCTGCACTCAGCTTCTACCACTGCTCAGAGTCAAATCACCACGTAGTGCACACTGGTGTATTTTGTCATCCTAAACTCGGGATGAGGTTAAAAATAAAAGCGTAGCTTTCTCCCAGCCCAAAGCTGGGGAACAGGAAGAGGCTTCTTGCTGCTCTCACCTTAACCACACAGCACTAGGTGTTGCAGGCCAGCAGTGTGACTCTCAAGTCCACAGTTCTGTCTCTGTCCTCCTTTGGGAACTGGGGCCTGAGTCAGGGTGGCCATAGCCTTGGGGTACTCAGACACATGGACCCAGGGTGGCATTCGTGCCTTCTCTTAATGGGTTTTCTGTGAGTGCTTTTTGCTTCTTAGGTGACTGCAGACAGAGTGGCACCAGGACCAAGGGCGGGGCTGACCTCTGCGAAGTACATGCAGGGTCACACAAGTGAGCAGGCCTGTTTCCATGTGGGCTAGGAGCACTGTCAAGAATCACTGACCTAGGAGAAGCCAAGACTTGGAAGTGGCTTTGCTGTGCAGACTTTCGGGCTTTGTGTCCTTCTCCTTCCCAAACAGTCACCAAGTCATGATGGCCTTTGCTTGGCTTTGCATCCTATGCAGCTTGGACAGTGTAGCCTCCCAGCCTAGGTACCTGGGGACAGCACAGTTGTCACCAACAGAGATTTGTCTAGGTTGGGTTAGGTTGTTCTTTGCCTGTGGCTGCTGAAAAATTTACAGAGCAGAGAATCAGAGCCGACGCCTGAAGGCCATTGGCACTTGGGGTGATGCCCTGGGCCATCTTCAGACTAATGACCACCAAGTGGCAACAGGACGCCTAGCTCAGACCCATGGTGTCAACCCAATGTTTTTTGGCACCAAAAACCCTTCACACAAGGCTGAGGAATCCTTGCTTGTATGTTTTGGGGTGTTGGAGCCCAAAGAATGCCACGAACCCTGTGAAATGAGCACATGTGCGTTCACGTCTAATCAGTGTTCTGTGAAACCTTAAATCCATGCTGGGTCCTCAGGCTTGTGGACCCCAACTTCCTCTAAAACTTACATGCTTGGGAAGCTGAGCAAAAAGTTTTAAGTGAAAAAAGACTGGGGAGATGGCTCAGCGGAGTAAGTGCTTTCCTGGCAAGCACAAGGGCCTGAGTTCAATCCCCGGTTCCGCCAAAAAAAAAAACAAAAAACCATTTTAAGTGCTTTCCTGAAAAAAGACTGCAAGCAGTCCATGGAGCTTGGCTCCATTGTTATTTTAATGTTATGCATAAATGAACTTTGGGAGTTCGAGGATCCAGCAAGAGGATTACCCTCACCTTGTATTTTATAAACTTCATTTAGAATTACCTTATTTACAAAATGCAATGCTTTTGTAATAATGATTTTCTCAGAACTAAGCTTTTAAAAATACTAGGAATCATGACAAGGTCCAAAGGAGAGGTGTGTTTACCTTCCCTGGGCAGCTGTCCAGCACTGCTTCAAGGAGGGGTTGGCATGGATCGGAAAACGGGGTGAAACAAAAGGGGAAGGAGTCCGATGGTGCTCAGGTGCAGGGCGGCTCCACCCAGAGGCTCTTGGCCGGGAGCTGTGGGATAACTCAGAAATGCACTGAGCTCATGGAAGATCTCAGATCACACAGTTTAACCTGCAATCTATGCTAGGGAGGCCCGGAAACATACAGTGTGTGACCAAAGCTCTCTGTTCCTAGGGATGGTGTCAGGAGGAACTGGGTGAGAGCTTTGTCATGACTGAGCAAGGCTGGCATAGAGCACATCGGCAAGCAGCACAGCTCCTGGGCTGGTTTCCAGGGGAGCCATGTGCTTGGAGGCCTGCAACACACCCATAAGTCAGGGAGAAAGCATCAGCACTGAGGGTATCTGGCCCCTACGGTGGCATGGAGCTCAGGGAGGCCGGGAGGGCCTGGGTTAGATGCTCTCTAAACACATACAGCCCTGCGCTTCACACTCGTCTCCCTTGCAGCCCTCCTCGGAATAAGTCCTGGCCTCTCATGACTCCAGGAGCTGCCCGGAGGCTGATGCCTACTTCAAAGGGCCATTCCCAGGGAGGCAGGCAAATGGCGCCTGGACATCAGCTGTTTCCACAGATGCTGCAAGCCAGGCCCAGCCCTGCAACTGGGAGGTGACACTTCTGTGCCAGCACTGCAGCCAAGGGCACTGAGTGCACTAGCGTCCTTCTGCCTCAATCTTTCTCCTAACCCAGCCCCCTCCCCCCCCCAGGCCATCAGACA
This sequence comes from Ctenomys sociabilis, assembly GCA_004027165.1. NCBI lineage: Eukaryota > Metazoa > Chordata > Mammalia > Rodentia > Ctenomyidae > Ctenomys > Ctenomys sociabilis. The sequence goes on from PVKA01014700.1 coordinate 47,430, forward strand.
GGGTGGGACAGCCCGTGGGACAGCCCACGGTCACATGATGTCATCATTCCCAGCCCCAGTGGCCACCACTACAGACCAAGTCAGAGCCAGACTCTGCTCACGTGCTTTGGCTCTGGGATAGTGCAAAACCCAGATCCCTCCACAGAACCCGTGCTGGGAACTGGGCATTGGGAGGTTTCCCCAGGCTGCTGACAGGACTGCTGTGAGGGGGACAAGTGCGCCCCAGAGAGGGGCATCTGCACCCTGAGTCCTCTCCGTCCTCACAGCCACAGGTATCCCAGCTGCTCACCTCGGGAAATCCTGGCTCAGCATGGGTGGGGAATGTATCTCAACTGCACTCAGCAGACCCACTCACCCCAGACCAGCTGTCCTTTCCTTTGTCACCCAGCACAAGCTTGAAGCCTCCTGGGCACTTTCCTGGGTCAGGCTGACCCTCCTTCCCTCATGCCACCCTGGTCTCCATGTTAGGGACGAGAAACTGAATAATGTTTACAATCAGAGATGCTGGTGGCGAAGCCAGGCTATCCCCAGGCTGCTGGACTCCTACCCGAGCCACACTCTGCTCCCTGTGGAGGTGCCTATCCTGTGGGCAGCCACCCCAGTCCCAGGTCTCCAGGGCCTTGACTTGGCAGCGGGGCACCTGGCTGGCTGGAGCTGAGCCCTTCCTCTGGTTGCAGCACACAAGCACCCAAGACCTTACACAGGGGCCATGCTTGCTCTGCAGAATCACTCTGCCAGACATAGCCGGACGCCATGAGGACATGGAGCCAATCCCTGGGAGGCGGCCTCACTCGGCAGTGTAATTAGTACCTGTCTCCAGGAGGATCAGGAAAGATTTGCTGCTGTTTGGCCAGGCATCTGGGGAGGGAAACATGAGCAAGTTGAATGCATTTTTTATTTCTACTACAGCTTTGTTGGGGCCTCCATGCTCCACAGGCCAGATGGATTCAAGGGGTTTTCCAGTAGCTCGGGTTCCAGCAGTTAGAGTTCTCCTTCCCACTTCCACCAAACACAGGAAACCACATGCCAAGCACAAGGCAGGAGCCTAAGCTCTGTGTTGACAAACCAGGGAAGAAACTTATCCAATCCAATAAGTGCTTCCCACCATGCTAGGTCATTCATCTCACTGGAGAGCAAAGCCCAAAGCTAACCCATGTGAGGACAGAGGCCAGTGCAGGGCCAGGCCCTCCAGTTCAGGCTATGAGGCTCTGGGGTGCTCGAGCCAGAAGAGAGGCTGGGAGCTCCAGCTGCCTATCCACTCTGTGTGGCCCAGAGCCTCCACCCTCTGCTTCAGGTCTGAACCTCTCTTGGTGTCTCCACAGATCTGTATCCAAACCGAGCAAATTCTGAAAAGGTGATTTACTCTCCACCTCTACAGTGCTGGGGCAGGACCTCTTAATCCCTTAATGGTCCTTTCAGTGTGTTGGGCAGGTCTGGAATCCTCAGGCCAGCAACACAGAGGGGTACTGATGGCTCCTGCCTGGCCGCCCTTATCTTATCGGGGACAAGTGCCCACAAATGGCTATGGCTCAAGGAAATGAAATTGCTCTCAGGTCATAAATTTGTCAGTTTCTGGACAGTGGCTGGCTGGGGGAGCTGGGTAAGTGGGGTTTAGTCACTGCCCCCACCATGAGGCTGGGCAGGGAGTGCACAGCCAGCATATCTGTGTGGCTGGAGATTGTGGCTCGTCAGGTGCCTGTGCTCCACACCGCTTGTTCCAGCCACGGCCACCAGCCCACCTGCCCCTTGGGTCTGGTCCCCCAGGGCCCCAGCACTGCTGCAGCGAGGAAGCTGTAGGTCGAGGGACTGTGGAGTCCCCACCTCAGCCGGGCCAAAGTGCCTTTTGCAGAAGGGAAATTCTGGTGATTTATGAAGCACCAGGGGCAATTTATTTCCTTTAAATATTAGCATGCTGAAGGCAGGAGAAAAATGGAATTCAAGGAACATTAACCTCAAAGTATTTACAGAGCTGCAGACCCCGATTGCTCTCTGTAGGCAGAACGTCGTCAGAGGGCAGAGTGCGCACCATCAGGGTCCAGCTGCTGTCCAAGCCCGGGAGATAGTACAGGCGCAGGAAGCAGTGTGGGGGCACCCATCTGCATCCCTGCACTAGGGAGGCTGAGGCAGGAGGATCACAAAGTTGGAGGCCAGCCTGAGCTACACAGTGGGCTCAAGGATAGCCTGAACTACACAGCCAGACCCTGTCTTAAAACAAAGCAAAGAAAAAAAGGAAACTGGGTCAAAGAGATTTAAATATTGTGCAAGTCCAAGAAGTGCAGCACCTGGGCAACTGAAGTAGCAGGCTGAGGGTGTGAAGGTGAGGCTGGAGGCCACCCGAGATGTCGAGCCACGGACACTACTTGTGGGGACCCTGGCCATGGACAGCTTCACTGTTGGCACTCAGAGGAGGACACCCCAAAGTGTGGGGACAGTGACATTTCTCCTCAGAGAGTGCACATGACTTAACTCTGGAACCAAGAGGACTTTTACCTACATGGAAGTACAGAAACTGCAAGAAAATCCAGCAGTCATGACATTGGTATTGCTTGGTATTTGAAATATATATATATAGCCAGTTTAGTCTATCAGAGCTGACACATCAGTCTCAAAATCCTGTTGGAAAATGCAATAAGTGCCTAGTATACATGTGCTGTTTCGGCTGGACTCTGGCCAAGCCTACACACACGTCTGAATGCAGTTTGTGAATCACCAAGTTTGTAACTTTATTAGATTTACAAAGGCAGCTTAGATCCTCACAAAAGTGTCCTTCTCTGAGTTGGGACAATATCAAAGTTACCGTGTGAGCTGTACGATATGTTTTTAAGTGTTAGAAAGAGCTGCATCGATTTCTAAATGAAATCTCACACTGACCAAAGATTTGTGGGATGTGCTGTATACAAAATCATGAAGGTTATAAGAAGGAGGGTGGGCGCTGCAATTGCTGAGACCTGAACAGCCATTTTGAGAAATTGAAGGCACTTTGGGGAGTGTTTTCTGTGCCAAAGCCCCTGAAGACCTGGAAGATAGCAATGGGGTTGCATGGGGGTGGGGGTGGGGGTGGGGGGAGCACGTCTGCATGACAGCAGTGTCAGTTCTTGTCATTGGACGTCTTTCTATGAGCAATGCAAATACGTACACACCGTCATGCAGAACACCACAAACACACACGCCATCACGTGCAGCACATGGGAACGTGCATGCGGCACTACACAGAGCACACACAAACACACGCACATCATCATGCAGAGCACACAGGAACAGGTGCGTCTTGTCACGTGGAGCACGCGGGAACACGTGTGCACCATCACGCGGGGCGCTGGGATCCTGTCTGCCAGTGAAGCCACTCGCTGCTGTAAGTGCACGGTGTTTCTGATGCAGCTTGTGAGCTCCACCCACGCGGAAGCATCTCCTTGTGTTTTAGCCTTTCTGGGCACTTTCCTCGGAGTGACTGTGCTGTTAACCTGTAGACAAGCGGGTCTCTGTGGTCTTTCCCGAGGAAAGGTCTGCTCACAGTTTTGCTTCAGTGCTGCTGCTGCCGCTGCCACCTGAAGCACTGGGATTGAACTCGGGGCCTCCACTCTCTGCCACATCCCCATCATTTTCTACTTCCAGACAAGCTTTCACTGAATTGCTAAGCTGTCCAGACGAGACTCAAACTTGCATTCTCTGCCTCAGCCTCCCAGAGTGCTGGGCTGGCAGGCATGCCCACCATGCCTGAGGCCTCCATGCTGGTGAATTTTGCTGCGCTGGGCCCTCTCTTGCTTCTGCTGGCCCCTGTAGTGGGTGCCAGCTTTGCAGTCTCTGCTCGGTAGCGTGGTGACGGGGACCGCCTTGTGGGCCCCCACTGGGAGGAATCACTTTGGTTCTTCTACCTTAAGGGTGCTATGAGCATTGGGTTTGATTTTTAAAAACCTTTTAATTGTGGACATTTTCAATATGCACAATGGCAGGGAGAAAAAACATCCCAACCCCATGAGCCCAAGACACAGCCTGCATAATTCCCATTGCTTCTGAGTGGGGTTGGCCCTCCGACCAAGCTCCAAGCATGCCCCCACCCCTTGCAGCATTGGGGATCAGGCAGACTGGAGTCACTTTGAAACTACAGAGAAGATAAATGAAATGCATGCATTTTAAGCATATAATCTAAGGGCTTGATGAACACTCGCACCCACAAAGCCAAATCCTGGACCTTATGTAAGAAAGCACCACTCCATCCTGTCAGCTCCTGCACAGGCATGGGGACTCTGGTTTCCTTCCTTCCTTCCTTCCTTCCTTCCTTCCTTCCTTCCTTCCTTCCTTCCTTCCTTCCTTCCTCCCTCCCTCCCTCCCTCTT
>PVKA01014701.1:0-51751 GCA_004027165.1 Ctenomys sociabilis
TGGACTAGTATGTGATCTATTTTGGAAAATGACCCATGTGCAGCTGAAAAAATGTGTATTCAGCTGTGGTTGGGTGGAACACTTGTATATGTCTACCAGGTCTATTTGTTACAAGCTCTGGTTCAGTTCTGCTACTTCTTTCCTAATTTTATGTCTGGTTGACCTATCTTTTTGTGATAAGTGGGTGTTAAGGTCTCCTGTTAAGATTGTTGCCTTCAATATTAGATTTTTCATGTCCATTAAGATTTCTCTTACATAGTTTGGTGTTCCTTTGCTTGGTGTATACATATTTATGAGTTTTACCTCTTCTTCTTGAATTTTTCCCCTAACCAATATATAGTGGCCTTCTTTGTGTCATTTGATCATTCTTGGCTTGAAGTTGAGACTGTCTGAGAACAGAATTGCTACTCTTGCTTTTTTCTGAGGTGCTGGCGCATGTAGTATTGTTTTCCATTCTTTGACTTTCAGCCTATGAATGTCTTTTTGAGGTGTGTTTCTTGTATTCAGCATATTGTTGGATTTTGTTTCCTAATCCACTGTGCCAGTCTATTTCTCATAATTGGTGAATTGAGTTCATTTATATTGATGGCTATAATTGAAATGTGTTGACTTATTGTTATCATGAATTTACTTGCTTTTGTTTACTCCTTTTTATCCTATGTTTAATTATTTGTGCTGTTTAGTGGGACCCATCTGTTCTCATTCATGGAGTTTGGTCATTGTGGTCTCTCTCTAGGACATTGTGGTTGAATCTTCATTGAAAATTCTCTCTAGGACCAAAGTTTTAAAATTAGTGTTTTTCTACTTAAAATATTGTATAGCTTAAGAATTATTAGGACATTTCTAAATTATGCTAAATTCCCTTGAGGTTTCTCATTTTTTTGTAACTACAGATGGGTTTTATAATTGAAATACTATTTCAGCTAAAAAAAATTGCTAACTACCTGTTAATATTTGACAAAAGTGACACAATTTCTGTAAATTGTATTTATTCTAAAATAATATAATGCCCAATGATAAATTATTTTTAAAACCTTTACCATATCCTGTTTAACTTTTTTTTATTCTGACCTAATGATAAAACATCTATAAATTTTCAATTTCCAATGTACCTACCTACATCTATTTAAATACCTGATGATTCACGGTTTCTATTAAATTATAAACAAGTTCATTGACAAGAACTAAACTGGAATAAAGTATTGAATTTACAGCTAAAAAAGAAAAAAAGGAATAAGCCATAGATGTCTACTATCACCACTCCTACTTGATACAGATCTAAAAATATTAGCCAGAGCAATTACACTAGAGAGAGAAATAAAAGAAATGAGAATAGGAAAGGAAGAAGTTAGATAATCATTATTCACAGATGACATGACATTCTGACATGACACTCTACATAGAAGACCCCTACAATTCCACAAAAGACCCCTAAAATTAATTACCAAATTTTGATCCGTAGCTGGATACAAAGTCAACATTCCGAAGCAATAGCATTCTTGTACACAAACAACAAACTCATTAGAGAGAAATTAGAGAAACACACCCTTCACAATAGCATCCAAAAAAAAAAAAAAATGAAATAATTAAGAATCAATCTAACAAAGGAAGTAAATGATCTATACACTGAAAATTATAGTACTCTGAGAAAGGAGATCTATGAGGATATCAGAAAATTGAAAGGTATCTTTTGCTCATGGATAGGAAGAGCCAACAATATGAAAACAGCCACATTCCCAAAAAATTTATATAGATGTCATACAATCCTGTTGAAAATACCATTAACATACCTCACAGAACTATAGAAAACATGCCTAAAATTCATCTTGAAGCAAAAGAGACCTAGAATAGAAAAAGCAATTCAACAAAGGCAAGGTGGATGGCATCAAAATCCCTGACTTAAAAACACACTATAAAGTTACTGTGATAAATTGAGTATGATCCTGGCCAAAAGGAAAACATATCTGAGGATCAGTGGAACAGATTAGAAGACTGTGCAATTACAACTTCCAGTACTCTCATCTACCTTAACTTTAGTAAAGATACCAAACACTTCATTTCTCTGGAAGAAAGATAGCCTCTTTAATAAATGGTGCTGGTACTCTCATCTACCTTAACTTTAGTAAAGATACCAAACACTTTATTTCTCTGGAAGAAAGATATCCTCTTTAATAAATGGTGCTGGAAAAACTGCCTGACACATAGTCACAAATGCCACAAACTAAAACTAGATATGTGTCTATCACCGTGTGCTAAACTAAAATGGATCAAAGATCTAAAGATTAAAGCATTAAATTAAAGCATAAAGATTAAAGAATTAAATACTAATTCTATTGAAAGAGAAGTAAGTAGAAACCTCGGTGACATGGGGGTAGGCAGAGAGTTCATGAACAAAATCCAAACTGAACAGTAAATACTCCAAAAAATCAAAAACTGAGATCCTATTTATCTTTAATTTTTTAATTAAATAATTAACTATTTGGTACAGGGTCTTGCTATGCATCTTGTACTCATAATGATTTCTCCTCCAGTCTCAACCTCCCCAGCACTGGGATTATAGGCCTGTGCCACCATGCCTGGTCTCAAGAATCAGCACAGCATGCCTGGGGCTCCAGAGGCAGTAAAATACGTGGTACCAGGGAGCAAACCTGGGTCCTTGCATGCAAGGCAGGCACTTAGACTACTGAGTTATTTCTCAAGGCCATGGGATCTCATTTTAGTGAAAAGCTTCTTCATGTCAAAAGAAATCTCCAACAGAGTGAAAAGATAACCCATGGAATGGGGAAAAAATTAGTTCACTGTCCCTCAGAGAAAGGACTTCTATGTAGAACATATAAAGAATTGAAAAAAATAAGACTCACAGATTCAAAGATCCAATCAAAACATGGGCATCTGAGGTGAATACACACTTCTCAGAAGAGAAAATACAAATGACAAATAAATATTTGAAAAAAATGTTCAGCATCACTGGTAATTTGGGAGATGCAAATTAAAACAACACAGTGATTCTACCTCACTCCAAAAAGGATGGCTATCATCCACTTGAATGAAACAGAAGAAAGAATTTCAGACCTTGAAGGTAGCATTGCAGGTACTGAACATAAAAGAAAGCATCCCTTAAAAATAACGAGAAAAAAAAAAAGAGAAACCAGGAAATAACAATACAGCAGCTACAAGATGATGCAATGAAAAATAACATGAGTCCAATCTATATATTGAGACCCTGTACACCCTGTTCTAAATACAAAAAAGAGAGAGAAAAAAACACATTTAACTCAAAAAAGAAATTAGCAGACCAAATGTCAAAGGATGGAAAACAACACTCCATGAAACAGGAACCCATAAAAAAGCAGGGATAGCTATTTTGGTTGCTCACAAGGTCAACTTCAAACCAAATGTTATTAAAAGAGACATGTCACTATATACATGTTAGGAGAAAACTTTAAGAAGAAGAGGTAACAATTATAAATATATATACACCCAATGTAGAAATACCCAACTATATAAGACAAATTTTAACAGACATAAAAAGTTAAATGAGCAATAATATTATTGTACTGGGGGACTTTAACAAGCCATTGACACAAAGAGATAGACCAACCTTGCAACAAATGAGCAAAAGAAATAACAGAACTTTTAAAGAAATGGACTTAGTAGGTCTTTACAGAGTATTCCACCCAACAGCATCAGAATTCACATTGTTCTCAGCTCTGCATGGGATGTTCTCCAAAATAGATCATGTGCTAGCACATATAACATGCTTAAGTAAATCCAAAGGAATCAAAATTATCTCATGCATATTATCTGATCATAGTGCAATGAAACTGGAAATTATTGGCAAAAGAAATGGCAAAAACTCTATAGGCACTTGGAAACTAAATAATATCCTCCAGAACCATCAATAAGTCATGGATGAAATTAAAGAAGAAATTAGACAATATTTATAATCAAATGACAATGCAGATACAACATAATTGAATCTGTCAGATGCAATGAAAGCTATTTTAAGAAGGAAATTTATAGCAATAAATTCTCACATTAGGAAAACAGAACAAGCCCAAATAAACAATCTTATGCTGCATCTCAAACTCCTAGAAAAAAAAAAAAAAAAAAAAAAAACAGTAAGTCAAGTGCAAAGCTCAAGGAATGCATGGAATTATAAAGATCAGAGCAGAAATAAATACAATGGGGATGAAGAAATCAATACAAAGAATTAAAGAGTCAAATAATTCATTTTTTGAAAGAATAAATGAAATTGATAAAACCCTAGGTAGACTGATTTAAAAAAGGAAAGAAAAAATTCAAATTCATGCAACAAGGAATTAAAAGGGTCAAAACGCTAGAGAGCCTATAGAAGTTCAGAAGATTATGAGTACATACTTCCAAAATCTTTACTCTCACAGAACGGAAAATACAAAAAAAGTGGACAAATTCCTAGATACATATGAACTACTAATGCTAAATCAAGAAGATATAAAAATTCTGAATAACCCTATATAAGCCAACGAAATTGAAAACATAATCAAAAAGCTGCAAACAGACAAAAACCAAGGTACTGATAGATTCACACACGAATTCTAGGAGAAATTTAGGGAGGCCTAATGTCAATTCTTCTCAAACTCTTCAATGAAACTGAAAGGGAAGCAGTTCTTCCAAAACCATTCAGGGGGGTCAAGTATTACTCTGACTCAAAAACTAGAGAAGAACCCAGCCAAAAAAGAGAAATATAAACCAATTTCATTGATGAACATAGATGCAAAAATCCTCAATAAAATACCAGAAAATAATGCAACAAATCATAAAAAACTATGCATCATGACCAAGTGGAATTCATCCCAGAAATGCAAGGATGGTTTAATATATGCAAAACCATAAATGTAGTACACCACATCAACAGAACCAAAAACATAAATCACATAGTCATGTCAACAAATGCAGAAAAAGCTTTTGACAAACTCCAACACTCATTCATGATAAAAAAAAAAAAACACTAGAGAAAAATCAGAATAGATGGTCTTTACCGCAATCTCATCATAGCCATCTATGACAAACTAACAGCCAACATCATATTCAATGGACAAAAATTGAAAGCCTTCACTTTAAAATCAAGAGCAAGACAAGGATGCCCACTGTCACCACTCCTGTTCAATATAGTTCTGGAAATATTAGACAACAGAAAGAAATAAAAGGAATAGTGATTGGAAAGGAAGAAGTAAAATTATCATTACTTACAGATGACATGATACTGTACACAGAAGACCCCGAATATTCCCCTAAAAGACTTGTAGATTTAATACCAAATTCAGTAATGTCACAGGATACAAGTCAACACTCAAACATCAATAACATTTCTATACACAAATAGTGAACACATTGAGAGAGAAATTATAGAAACCACACCTTTCACAATAACACCTTCAAAAATGAAATACTTAGTAAGTCTCACAAAGGAAGTAAAATATTTATGCAGCAAAAATTATAGTACTCTGAAAAAAGAGACAGAAGAGGATTTCAGAAAATGGAAAGATATTCCTTGCTCCTAGATGAGAAGAACCAACAGTATGAAAATGGCCATACTCCCAAAACTGTTATATAGATTCTATAAAATCCCAATTAAAATACTATTATTATACTTCACAGATCTAGAAAAATATTCCTATGATTCATCTGGAACCAGAAGACACCTACAGAAGCAAAAGCAGTCCTAAGCAACAGAGAAAAAGCAAGAGACATCACAATCCCCGACTTGATATTATACTACAAAGCTACTGTCATAAAAATCAATATGGTACTGGCAAAAACATAGACGTGAGGGTCAATGGAACAGATTAAAAGATGTAGACACAACAACAAGCACACTCAGCCACCTTATGTTTGACAAAGGAGTCAAAAATGTTAATTAGAAGAGAGACTCTTTAATAAATGGTACTGGAAATACTGGCTTTCTACATGCTAAAGGCTTAAAATAGACACATGCTTATCACCACGGACAAAAATAAAACCAAAATGGATCAGGGATTTAAATATTAAAACTGAACACTACATCTTTCTGTAGAAACCATAAGGACATAAAGGTAGGTAGAGTTCATGAACAAAAATCAAACTTCATGGGAAATACTTCAAAGAATCAACAATTTGGAGGGACCAGCCAAATAGCTAAGCAGATTAAAGCACTTTCAAGCAGGCACAGGACCCAGGGGTTCGATCCCTGGGCCTACCTTGCTGGCCCTGCCCCCTAGGTTTGCTAAGAAAGCAATTGAGACAGGGCATAGTGGCACACGCCTATAATTTCAGCTCTTGGGAGGCTATAAAAAGGCTGCTCACTAAGAGTCCAATCTAGGAGTGAGACCCTGAACACCCTGTAGACCCTTTCCCAAAATACAAAAAAGAAAAATTGGATCTCATCATTTTGAAAATTTCCGCATGCCAAAAAAAAAATCACCAATAGATTAAAAAGAAAACCCATAAAGTAAGAGACAAGTATAGCAGACTGTCTTTCAGACAAAGAACTCCTATCTATGAAAAAATGTTCGACACCATTGATCATTCAAGAGATTAAAACAATGCTGAGATATCGTCTTATACCATAAATAATGGCTATCATCAAGAAGTCAACCAACAACAAATACTGGAGATGCTATGGGGGAAGAGAAGTGCTTCTATTGGTGGGGGTGGAGGCTGGTACAACCATTATGGAAATCAGTATAGAGGCTCCTCAAAAAGCTAGGATTGGAGATCACATTCAAGCCAGCTATTCCCCTCCTAGGTATTTTTCCAAAAGAACTGAAATTATCATACCACAGCAATGTATGTGCACCTATGTTTATGGCAGCACAATTTGTCATAGCTAAATCTTGGCAACAACACAAATGCCCATCAACTGAAGAATCAATAAAAACAATATGGTATTTTTGTTTAGGAGACTCTTCCAGGTCCTCGTCTGGAAGAAACCAACATTTGTAATCCCAAAGTTACGTTATTGGAATTCCATCAAGTTGATTCCAATCTACCACTTTCCATACAACGCATGGCGAAAATGAAGACACTGAATTATATTTTTAATCATCGGGGAGTCGAGGGGTTCTAGGTCCAGCCACAAAGATGGCTTTCCAGAACCAAGAGGGTGACCCAGGTCCTCACCCAGTTTTTCGGTGGAGGATTGACTGAGAATTGTGGGAAGTAGGTGACTGCGGTGGGTGGCCTAAATTTACCTCTGTCATGTGCAGAGATAGTAATCTGCATTATACAGTATTTAATGTTTTGGGAAGTCTGGTGCTTCAGCTTTGATGTAGTCTTTCAAGCCCCAGGAAGTCATAGCCTCTATCTCAAGGCTTGATCCCAACTGGCGGCACAGAACATTATCTCTACCATAATGTCTCCATCTGGTTCACATTAAGGAGCAGCAGATTTACCAGGGAAACACGCATGCCATCTTCAAAGACTATCACCAGCACCTCAGCTAGACCAATACACATTGCTTAAGGCCAACTGAAGGATAAACAGAAGTCCTAGTCAGCTCTGTACATAACAATATGAGGAAATAGTATCAGGCTCAGACAAAATGGAGACAGTTGCTCTTTTTTTTCAAGGAGAGCTGCTCAGGTGGTCCTCCACATTTTTGCACAATGGAATATTATTGGGTTACAGAAAAAGATAAATTTGAGGCTTTTGTAGATAAATGGATGCATGTAGAGACTATACTGGTAAGTGAAATAAATCACATCCACATGTGCAAACATTGTAATATTTCACTAGTGTGAGAACTTGAAAGAGTAATGAAAATCTAAAAGGTACCACAGATACTGTGAAAAGGAAAGATATTATTCAATGGGAAGGAAAAACTGGAATGAGGAAAAGGAAAAATGAAAGAAAGAAGGAAAAAAATATACTTAGGTATATATGTAGACTACTTTGGATCATTGAATAGTCGATTTCTGCTAAATCAACAATTTAACCTAGGGTTAAGGTTAGATTTAGGTTTAGGGTGAGGGTTAAGGTTGAGGTCGCACTCACACACTGGGCCTCGGTAGAATTGATTTCTGCTAATCTTTTGAAAGGAGTCATTAATGCTTATAATTGTTTTTGCTCTGAATTTCTTTTCTTCTTCTTCCTCTTTTGAATTTCTTATAAATTCTTTGATTGGGTGCTGGGGAAATAGCTTAGTGGCATAAGCACCTGTCTGGCAAGTGCAAGGTCCTGAGTTTGACATCCAATACCAAACAAGAAAGAAAGATAGAAAAAAGAAAGAAAAGAAAAAATAGGCTATAAAACAGGGCCAGGGAGATAGCTTGGTGGACTAAAGTGCCTGCTTAGGCAAGTTTAGGCAAGTGCAGGTACTGCAGTTCAATACCCGGTACCACATCCTGCACCAATCTCACCCACAGGGCGGGCTGAGCTGGCCACAGAATCCAGGTGCAGTGATGCATAACTGTAATCCCAGTGCTGGGGAGACTGAAAACTGGAGTATCACTGTGAGTCTGAGATGCATAGTAAGACCCTATAACAACCAAATACATTAAAATAAATAAATTGTGTTTTGTTTTTCTTTTCTTTAAGTGAATCTTGTACATTTATGTCTGGGAATCTGTTTTGTTTTGTTTTTTGGCAGTCCAGGTATTGAACTCAGGCCCTTGTGCTTGCCAAGGAAGCACTTATTCTACTGAGCCATCTCCCTGGCACCTATGTCTGGGAATCTGAACAGCTAATCTGAATAACATCATGTAATACAGCAACCATTGTTGAATACCTATTACTTTGTTTAGTGAAATCTTGTATCATTTCTAATGTTGGGGTTTTTATGTCACTATTTTGTATTCTTTAAATATAAATAAATAAAATTTAGAAAAAGGAAAGAAAAGAAGAGGTAAAAACAAAATGCTTCCCAAAACTCCTCATTCTTCCAAAGCTAACCCAATGAGCATGGAACAGAAAGAAATCAAAAAACCTAATGGCTGAATTATATTAATTGATAAAAGTAGAAACAAACAAAAGAGAGACCAGTAGGTGTTCATCAAGCTCAAAGATGGCATAATTAAACAAATAATGGATATAAAAAAAAGTCCAGTGAGTTTCAAGAAAACACAAATAAAAAGACAGCTGAGCTAATAAAAATGACATGAAAATGTGAATGACTAGTTCAGCAAGCAATTAGAGTTCATGAAATGTACTACGCAGAAGTCCAAAAGATAAAAAGCTATTGAAAGCAGCCAAGCATGGGGGTGAGCTTCTATAATATCAACACTTTAGAGGCTGTAGGAAGAGTATAGCTGTGAGGTCAAGGCAAGATTGAGCTACACAGTCAGAGCCTGTCTCAAAAACAGCACACAAACAAACAGTTAAAAGTATAAGCAGCAATATAAGAACTTATATAAGTGTCCAATTTGAAAGAATTTCAGAATCAGAAGACCAAGATACCTTAAAAACAACAAGAAAAAGGAAATGGACCCAACATCTGCTAGAAGACACAGAAAGGGTGAACTCAAGACTAACTGAAGTTAGAGAAACATCAGAAGATAGCATGAATGGAATAAAAGCTCTGCTTACAGAAATCGGAACAGAAAACTTTCAAAGCATGGAAAGGGAAGCACATAGAATGCCAAATAGCTAGGACCAAAAACGAACAACTCCATGACAAAATCCCAGAATTCCAACATGAGGACTGAATCTTAACAGCATTAGAGAAAAACAGCAAATCACCCATAAAGTAAACACACTAGAATTACAGCAGACACTCAATACAAACTTCAGAGGCCATGAGAGCTTGTAGTGAAGTGTTTCACACCACAAAGCAAAATAACTTTTAACCCACACTAATTTATCTTGAAAAACTATCAAAATTGATGAAGTAAGAAACTTCTTTGCTAAGGAGTGTTTTAAGAAATTCATGAGCACCATGTAATTTCAACTAAATTCAGAAATTTTAAACTTTTAAATATTTATCACCTACCCCTTTCTACTTTGAGGATTCTAATTATATGAATATAAGTTTCTTGATTTTGGCACAGAGTGAACTATTATATGACTGATGTGTAAATTCTTTCTTTTTCATTTTTATTTTGGACAATTTTTATTGTTATATTTCCTTAAATTTGTAAATAATTTATTTACAATGTGCAATCTATTATTAATCTCATGCCATGTATTCACTTCAGAAATATTTCTCTAAAATTCATTCTGTCTAAATCTTATATCTTTCACATTTCAGTGTTTGCCTACAATTTTTAATATTCTATATAATTATTAATTTTTAATAAAGTTAATGAGAAAAATAAATAAAGTTTCTCTGAGAAAAAGAAAAAAAAAGAAATTCATAAGCATCAAACAAGTACTCCAAAAGTTTCTCAAGAATATCCTGGACAGAGTTAACAAAAGAAACAATGCCAAAAAATATAATGGAATGACTATATCAAGGAGAGGGAACAGTTAACCAAAATGGAAAAAAAAAAAAATAAAGAAACCAGGAAGAGAAATGACAGAATGATTAAGACAATACTTTTCCATTGTAACTGTCAACATAATGGTTTCAGCTCCCCATCAGAAGGCACAGAATGGAATACTGGGTCAAAAACCAACATGTGGGTATATATATATATATAATATAAGAGACATATTTAATCCAAAGAGAAATTTATAGACTAAAAATCAAAGGATGAAAAATATTTCATGTAATGGAAGTCCAAAAGCAAGCATGTGTAGCTGTCTTTCTCTACAGAAAGTGGACTTCAAGTCAAAACTCGCCAGAAGAGGCAAAGAAGGTCATTACACAGTGGGAAATGGAACAATTCAAAGGGAGCAATAATAATTATAAATATACATACTAAATACCACCACACCCAACTTAATAAAACAGATACTTCTAGCCATAAAAGGTCAACTGAACATCAACACATCATAGTGGGAGGACTTCAACAACATACTATAAAAATAGATCAACTAAA
Source organism: Ctenomys sociabilis (assembly GCA_004027165.1). Taxonomy (NCBI): domain Eukaryota; kingdom Metazoa; phylum Chordata; class Mammalia; order Rodentia; family Ctenomyidae; genus Ctenomys; species Ctenomys sociabilis. The sequence goes on from PVKA01014701.1 coordinate 10,938, forward strand.
TAAAAAAATCAAAAAAGAAATTTTTTCTATAGAGGAGTTTTTGACTAAGACAGTTGTACCCACTGTAGATAGGAACTGGGATGAAGTGTGGGGCCAGGAAAGGAGAGGAGAATTTTTTTTTTAATTATTTTATTGAGAAACAAATAGCAATGAGTATCAAAACTGATTAATAGGACAGTTTCAATAATTAATACATTGTGCATTGTAATCTACTTAGCAGTTATCCATAATACAAGAAAAAGACAGGATATCCTGCCCAAAAACTATTAGTACAAATCTTTCTTCTCATATAGTTAGGCGAAAGTAGCTGTATATCTATCCTAACTATTCTCTATATACAAGCGCAAAATGGTCCTTCCTTTGTAACCCCCCCTTTTTTTTTGTTTAGTCCTGTTAGAGATGGGTGTTTCATTGGCATCTAAATACTATAGGTAAGTGAATTCAGTAAAACAACCCAACACAGTCCAGCAGTCCACAATAGTAGTAGATTATCCACAGAAGCTGTTGACTTGAGCCTTTCACAGCTCAGCACATTAATATGGCTTTACTTTTTATACTTTGTTTTTATACTTTTGTGCTGGATTGGTAAGACCAAGATAAAGCAAGACCTATAAAACAAGAAATTTAACTTTTGTATCTGATAAGGTCAGTCACATACTCTCAGGATTTATCCTGTAACCCTGTACCAGACTTTGTAGATCCTTTGTCAGTGTCAGCATTGTGGATGAGTCATGGTCATTGCTTGATGAATTTTCTCTCTGTGAAAGCCTGAGAAATGTTTTCTGACCATGAGACTCTCCTTAGGCATACTCTACATCATCAGTCACTTTCCTCTGTGGCCCCATAATCTCCTTGATCAGAAAATTTGGGACACAACTGAGTTACATGATGTTACAGTATAGGTTCTCGTATGTCCTGAGTCTTCACTGAACTTGAAAGGCTACTACCAAACTTTTGGCTGACCTTGCAGCCCTTCCTTTTCTCTAATTTTTGATATGCAAATTTAGGTTGTTAGCTGTTATGGTTTGTGTCTAGTTGTCCCCTCAAAGCCTCATGTAGTCATGGAGTAGGGACTTGGAGAGTTTGATTAACACATGATCCACTGAGATTATGTGTGATCCAAGGCTGGGATTATGGGTTTTAGTACCACTGGGATTATGGGTATGAGCACTTCCCCCAGCCTGGGGCAGAGAGCCTGAATGTAATGTAAGAAACACAGAGGCAGACTTTCTGTAGCCATTGCTCTTTATTGCATTGCTGTTTCTCCACCGCCATGAACTGATACCCTCTGCCATGTGCCATTCCACCCTGGAGGGAAATAAACCTTTCCTTCCTTCATTTTGGATGTTGGGTACTTGTTCCAGGAATGAGAGAAGAGTAACTAAGACATTAACCCTCTAGAAAAGAGGCTTATTATTACCATGCAACATGTGCAGTTCAGTTTACCCTAAATATCTGTCTAAGTAGCAATCAGCTTAGACATAGCATGGAACAGGTATTTTCCATCAAGTATTGATATGTTAAACTTTAAGTCCCTACAGAATGTGAAGAAAAAAATAATTATAAAATAGGAATAAACACACACACATTTTTACACAGAAATTTAGAAATCTAACCATATACAACATTGTAGCAGGACAGTCCTATGACTTTTTTTTCTTTCTCTTTTTCTTCTTGTGTCTTTTTTTTTTTCATTTATTACTTTTTTGTTTTTGTTTTTGTTTTGTTTTGTTTTTTTGTCTTTTTGAGACAGGGTCTCACTATGCAGCTCAGGCTGGCCTTAAACTCACTTTGTAGCTCAGGCTGGTCTCGAACTCACAACAATCCTCCTGCCTCAGCCTCCCAAGTGCTGGGATTACAGGCCTGTGCCACCACGCCCGGCCCTCATTTATTACCCTTAATTTAAAAAAAAAAACAAAACTTTCACTTGAGAGAAATTATGGTAATACTTGGTATATCATGACAAGAAGTACGTATTTATAAGTCCAGAATGACAGGCATTCCAAGCATGACCCTTCTATTACACATTGCTACCTTCAATGCAGTTGCTTGGTTCATAGGTATCAGCCTGTATAGTTAGTCAGGGTGAGAATCTTGCCAATTAACTGCTAGTTTCAAAAACTTGCTGACATTTCTTATGATCATTGCCTTACCCATCTTGTGTGTATAAATGCATGGCTTTGCCCTGGTCATGTTTCCCAGCTTTCCTCCTTGTCTAATCCTCAAGTTCTTGCTTTCCTTTTAATTGTGTTATATCTTTCTATTACTATTTCTTCTTTTGAGTTCTTATACGAGGAAGACTATATTATATTTACACATGTGGGTCTGTATTATTTCACTTATATCTTCAAGTGGCATCCACTTAAATATGAAGGCTTCGAGACTCATTCTTTGTAGCTGAATAACACTCCATTGTACAAAGATGTCACATCTTTTTCAATCATTCCTCATGTCTCAGGTATCTTGGTTGTTTCCAAGATTTGGCTATCACAGATTGTGCTGTTACAACACATAGGTACACATGTATCACTATGATATGATGTTTTCAGTTCCTCAGGGAAAATTCACAGTAGGGAGATAGCTGGGTTGAATGGGATTTCCAGTCCCAGTCTACATTCACACTAACAGTGGTGCAGGGTTCCTTTTTCCGCAGTTTCTGCAACACTTGTTGTTTGTTGATTTCTTTATGATAGCCATTCTTTCTGGGTTGAGATGGTATCGCCATGTTGTTTTTATTTTCATTTCATGGATGGCTAGTGGTGTGAAGGATTATTTTATATATTTATTCATTTCTTTAACTTCATTCTCAGAGAACTATGGGCTCATCTCAGCTGCCCATTTCTGGACTGGGTCTTTAAATTTAGGGTCCCTAAAGTTTTTTAGCTCATTACAAATTCTAGAGAGCAGACCTTTGTCTTAGTGCCTATTAGTTAAGATTTTTTTGAAATTTGTGAGTTGTCTTTTTACTTTGTGGGTAATTTCTTTTGACATGCAAAAACTTCTCAAGAGGTGGTCCCAGTTGTTAATTCTTTCAAGTATTACCGTGCAATTTGATTTTTGTACATAAACTCTTAGCCTACCCTATGTCTTCAAGAGTTCCTCCTACTTTCTCTTCCAAGAGATTTAGTATTTCTGTTTTAATATTTATATCTTTAATCCATTTTGACTTTAGCTTAGTGCGTGGTGAAAGAGCTGGGTCAAGTTTTAGTTTTAGACATGTGGAGAACTAGTTTTTCCAGCACCATTTGTTAAAAAGGCTATCTTTCTTCCAGTAAGTGTGTTTGGCCCCTTTGTCGAAGATCAGATGGCTGAGTGTGTTTGTAGAGGCCTCTGCATCTTCTACTCTATTCCATTGGTCCTCAGGTCTATTTCATTGCCAGTACCATGTTGATTTTATCACAGTAGCTTTGTAGTATAAGTTCAAGTCAGGAATTGTATCGCCTTCTGCCTTGCCTTTATTGGTCAGGATTGCCTTTGCTACTCTAGGTCTTTTCTGGTTCCAAATAAATTTTAGGAACGATTTCTCTAGGTCTGTGAAGTATGTTGGTGGTAGTTTGATAGTGATTGCATTGAATCTGTACAGCAATTTGGGGACTATGGCCATCTTCACAATGTTGGTTCTTCCTATCCAGGAGCAGGGAATATCTTTTCATTTTATGAAATCCTCTATGAACTCTTTTCTTAGGATACTGTAATTTTCCGTAAAATGATCTTTGACTTCTTCAGGTAGATGAATTCCGAGGTATTTCATTTTCCACGGTGCTATTCTGAAAGGTATTGTTTCTCAAATTTCCCATTCAGTGTGTTTTTTATCTGTATAGAGGAATGCTATTGACTTTTGGGTTTTGATTTTGTATCCTGCTATGCTGTTGAATTTGTGTATCAATTCTAGTAGCTTCTTGGTGGAGGTTTTTGGGTCTTCCAAGAAAAGTATCATGTCGTCTGCAAATAATGATAATTTAACTTCTTCTTTACCTATTTTTATTCCTTTAATTTCTCCATCTTGTTTAATGGCTCGGCTAATGATTCCAGAACTATATTGAACAGAAGGGGTGATACAGGATAAACTTGTCTTGTACCAGATCTGAGAATAAAAGATTTGTTTTTCCCCATGTAGAATTATGCTAGCCATTGGGCTGCCATAGAAGGCTTTTATCAGATTGAAGTAGAGCACTTCTATTCCAATTTTCTGTAGGACTTTGAACATGAATGAGTGTTGGACTTTGTCAAAAGCCTTTTCTGCATGAATGAGATGACCATGTAGTTTTCAGATATAGCTCTATTCATATAGTGCACAATATTTACATATTTTTGAATATTGAACCATTCTTGCATCTCTGGAATGAATTCTACCTAGTCATGGTGTATAATCTTGATGATTTGCTATATTCTATTTTCTAGGATTTTTTGAGGATTTTTGCATCTATGTTTATGAAGGAGATTGGCCTGTAGTTCACTTTTTTTGGTTATGTCTTTCCCTGGTTTGGGTATCAGTATAATACTTGCCTCCAGGAATGAATTTGGGAGAACTATTTCCTTTTCAATTACATTGAAGAGTTTGAGAAGTGTAGGAATTATATCTTCTATAAATTTCTTGTAGAATTCAGCTGTGAATCCATCAGGACCTGGACTTTTCTTTGTCAGCCAGCTTTTTATTGTGTTTTGTATTTCACTGGCTGTTATTGGGTTACTGAGAGTTGTTATATCTTCTTGATTCAGCTTTGGTAATTTGTAGCTTTCAAGGAATCTATCCACTTTGTCTGTGTCTTCTATTCTATGAATGTAAAGATTCTCAAAGTAGCTATTGACAATATTCTGTATTTCCACTGGGTCTATGGTGATTACACCCATTTCATTCCTTATTACTTATATTTGATTTTTTCCTTCCCCTTTTTCATGAGGTTAGCTAGGGGCTTATCAATTTTATTTAATCTTTGAAAGAAGCAGCTTTTGATTTGTTAATTCTTTCAACTGTTTTCTTCATTTCAATTGAATTAATTTGTGCTCTAATCTTTATGATTTCTTCCTGTCTATGAGCTCTCAGTTTGGTTTGCTCTTCCTCTTCTACATGTTGGAAGTACAGCATTAGTGTGTTTCTTTGTTCCTGTTCTCTTTTCCTAATATGTGAGTTCACAGCTATTAATTTCCCTGTGACAACTGCTTTCTTCGCATCCCATAAATTCCAATAAATTGCAGTTGAATTTTCATTGAATTATAGGTATTGTTGAATTTCTTGTTTAGTTTCTTCTGTGACCCATTCATTGCTGAGTAGGGTGTTGTTTAATTTCCATGTATTTAGCGGGTTTTACTGGTTTCTTTTGTCATTTATTTCCAGTTTCATTGCACTGTTGTCAGATAACATGCATGGGATAATTTCTGTTTTCTTGCATACATTTAATCATGACCTCTGGACTAGTATGTGGTCTATTTTGGAAAATGACCCATGTGCAGCTGAAAAAAATGTGTATTCAGCTGTGGTTAGGTGGAACACTGTATATGCCTATTAGGTCCATTTGTTCCTACCTCTGTTTCAGTTCTGCTACTTCTTTGCTAATTTTTTTGTCTGGTTGACCTATCTTTTTGGGATAAGGGGGTGTTAAGGTCACATGTTAAGATTTTGGTATTGGATATTAGATTTTTTATATCATTAAGGTTTGTCTTATATAGTTGGGTGCTCCTGTGTTTGGTACATAGTTATTTATGAGTGTTACCTCTTTCTCTTGAATTTTCTGCTAAGCAGTATATAGTGGCCTTCTTTATTTCATTTGATCATTCTTGGTTTGAAGTTGAGACTGTCTGAGAACAAGATTGCTACCCCTGCTTTTTTCTGAGGTGTTGGGGCATGTGGTATTGTTTTCCATCCTTTGACTTTGAGCCTATGAATTTCTTTATGAGTTCACTGTGTTTCTTGTAGACAGCATATTGTTTTGTTTTGTTGCCTAATCCTCTGTGCCAGTCTATTTCTCTTAATTGGTGAATTGAGTTCATTTACATTAATGGTTATAGTTGAAATGTGTTAACTTACGATTGTCATGTTATTTACCTCCTATTATTTACTCCTTTGTATCCTGTCTGTTTGTTTTTTCACACATCATCACACTATTTATTGAAGTAGAAATAACTTGAGATTTTTCACTTTGACACTCCAGCCTGGTGACCTAAAATCATAGATCATAAAATGCTGCCTTTTACTTCCTAAACCACAACTCATCCTTGTTATAAATCAGGGCAATTACATTGGAACTTCCCCCAAAGGTCATTATAGTCATGTGCTTTCCAGAAACCAATTTCTTTACAGTCTTCACTGACTGTTCCTTGACTTTCTCGGCAAAGAGAATTTTCCTTCCAACTTTTTTCTAGGAAAAAAATGTTTTTTTTCTATTAAAAAAATAAGGAAAATTGTAAAATATACAGGAAATCCAAATACGTAGTAGAAACTGCTTATTCAGAGTTACAACTGCTGATACCAAACTTTTCTAGGAAAAGGGAAAATGTATCCAGTACAATTGAATCAACGTACAATTTATTTTCTTATGGTAACATTCAAACTGAGCTTTTAAAAAGTACATTTAACTACAAAATTAAGATTAAATAGGTACTTATAAAATATATCTACCTTGAAATAGTTAAGTATATAAAGTTTTGATGCCCACACCAATAGTACATTATACATTAAACACATTATTTAATGGTCATTTTCTTTCCATTAATAACAGATAAAACCACAATATTTATGCTTATATCAAATGCAGGTTAAGATCCAGAGAGCCTTCAAAAGTGCATCCCTATAATAAAGGATTTTTCAATGTTGGTCAGGTGAAATACCACGCTGGACATGTGTGAAAACAGCTGCACAGTGTACCAGTTTTTAACAAATAAAAATGTCATTATTTGAGACAATGAGTTACAGTTTGGCTTTCAGAGGAACCTGCAGTGGAGAGTCCTGAGGTGCTGGGCTGTCTGGTGAGGCGAGCTGACCACACCATTTGGGTATGGAGTTAGCGTCTGCTAACAGAAGAGCCCCTGCGATTAGTGCAATGCGGCCAGCTACTAGTGTGGAAGCATGAGGGCAGCAAGGCTTACTTACAGGACATACTGCTGAAAGAACAGTGCCCAGATAAGCAGAGCACCAACCAAAACGACTGACATAACCCCGATCTTAGTGAGAATATGTTGCCAATATAATCACCTTTTTCTTTTTCATTCAATCTCATTTAGCCTCTGTTTCATCTGCTGCACTTTCTGAGCCATGGTTGCCTTTCTGTCCTCTCTAATGCATTTCCGCAGAACACTCTTGCCACTCTCTTGCATCTTGGAGGACAGCCCTGTGCACAGGTCCCCAGGCAGCTGCTCCTCCTCAGGACCTGCTCTGTTCCCATTGAACTTCTCAGTCATGACTCTGTTTGGCAAGTGATCCAAAGCAGGAGATAAGTCTTTCTTAGAAAGTTCTCTCCACTGTTTCTGTATATTTGAATCTCCCTTTATACACTTTGCTCCTTCTATTATGGCCATGTGAGAGAATCTGAGTTAATCTGGAGTCTGAATCAGTCCCATTCGATATTTTTGCATATTCAGTAATAATTGTTTAATGTTATTATTATCTCCTTTTTCCATCAGAACAAGGCAAGTGTCCACCAGAGAGAAGGTGCCAGAGCACCCAATGCCTGCGCTGCAATGGACGACTGCAGGCCCATAGTCAGGATCCAGGGAGCCAGAATCTCTCACTTTAAACAAGAAATTGAGAAACGAAGCTGGTGATTCAGGGACTCCAAAATCTGGCCAGGTAGTATAATGAAAGTGAGATATTGTTCTGGTTTCATCACTCGATTCTTTCTCCACAACTCGGTTTAGCATGATAACTGCTTTGGACTTCTGCTGCCAAACCATGAGCCAGAAATAGCAACAGGTATTAGGAAGGGGACCCTGTGTTAAGACACAACTCCTTTATGCCTCTTCCACGTCAACTAAGCTGGCATTAATATAATCATTTTCAGTATTTTGCAGTTTAACATGGCTGTGGTCATATGGGCTCACATCTCTGTATCTGTTTCGATTTCTGTTTTCTGGAAACTTTGCCACTCTATGAGGATAGTCATGGGACTCATTCCAAATTTCCAGGTACAGCGGCTGCCAGCGACACTGTGCATCCAGCTCCTCGAACTCCCACTCGACAGTGGTGGGCATGGCGCCAGAGCGAGCACAGCCAGCATAGCCAGCCCCGCGTGATCAGCGTGCTGCCCCCTGTGTTTAATTGTTTGCCCTATTTAGTGGGTTCCTTCTGTTCTTGTTCGAGGAGTCCTGGTCATTGAGGGTTCTCTCTAGAACATCTTTCAGATGTGTAGGGATGGCTTTGTCATCATGAAATTCTTCAGTTGTTCTTTCTCATGGAAATATTTCACTTTTCCATCAAACTTGAAAGAGTTTTGCAGGGTATACTAGTCTGGGCTGGAATTTGCTTTCACAGAGGACTTGAGTTCTGCTCCATGCTCTCCTTGCCTTCATGGTTTGTGAAGAAAAGTCAGCTGTAATTCTGATGGGTTTTCCTTTGAATGTGATCTGCTTCTTTTCTCTAGTGGCTTTCAGTATGTTATTCTTGTGTTGGATTTCTGGGATCTTGACTATTATATGTCTTGTGTTTTTATTTGGGTTGAAGTTATTCGGCATTCTATTTGTTTCAGTTACCTGAATGTCAGATTGTTTCCTCATATTTGGGGAGTTTTCTGCTATTACTTCTACCCATATTCTTTTTATATTATTTGTATTGACTCCTTTCTCGTTGATGCCTATTAGTCTCACATTGTTCATCTTTGCGTGATCTTGCAGGTGATGAATTATTTCTTCCTGCATCCTAGTTGTTTTTCAGAGATACTTTCTCACCTTTTCACCAGCTGCACCACCGTCTTCAAGATCTGAAACTCTGTCTTCACTTTCACTCAAACAATTTTGCAGGCTTGTGGTTGAGATTTTAAGTTCCTGTATATCTCTTTGACTCTGCTTCATGTGGTCTATTTCTTTCCTATATTACTCATTCAAGGAGTCCATCATTTTTCTAATCTCCTCTATTTTTTTATCAGTGTCTTCTTTAGAATCAGTTGTTAGTCCTTTTACTGAAGAGTTTTTTTCAAACATGGTTTCCTCCATATGTTTCTGTATTTGATTCTTTACTTCACATGCTATGATTTCAGAAGTTTCTTTTTTTATTGCAAAAATTGATTTTGCTCGAATTTCCTCTATACCTTTCTGATGTTGTTTCTATACTTCTGACACTATTAATTCATAACATTCCAGTTGAGTTAGTGTCCTCTGCACTTGTTCTGAATGGGCTTGAGACCTGAGATTGCATTTTGCTCCTTGTCTTTATTATTTTGTATAGCAGTGACCTCTGACCTTTGGTGTAGAGCTTTGGTGCAGTTATAACCTTAGAACCTACTGAAAATCAGGTGCAGCTCTATTAGGTTTGAATTTATCCAGTTATGCCTGGCTCAGATCTAGCTGTTGTGTTCAGCTCCTTCCTGCTGCAGCCCTTAGAACTGAACCTGTTGTACCCCTTTTGCACAACAGTGAACCTGTTCTGCCCCTCTGTTGTGCCCCTGGCCCAAGAGGCACAGGGGAGTGCAGAAGCTCTCCCATATACTAGCTTGGTTCTAGCTTGGAATGGATCTGGGGGCCTCAAGAGCATTGCAGAAGTTCTCACTCATTGGGTGGGCTTGGGGGCAGGGGCTCCGGAATAGTGCAGGGGTCCCGAGGGCTTGGTAGATGGTCTCATTGACTGGGTGTGCCTGAGTTTTGGTCCAGAGAGGTCCCACGGGTGTAGGGAAGCTGGAAATTTCCCACACACTCCCTGGGCCTGGCCTGGGCTGGATGTGGCATGCAGGGCAGGCTGTGCTAGCTCTGGAGGGGTGGGGGAGGTCCAAGAATTCGGGGAAAGGTCTCTCTCATGCGTCAGGCCTGTTCTTGGTCTGGCGGGCACCAGACAGAGGGGAAGCTCTCTCACAGGGCCTGGGGTTGGGCAGATTTCTTCTTGGAACTTTTTAGTAGCTTCTACCGTTAGAGAAGCACTTCCCTGCTCTTGTCTCTTTTGAAAATCATGGAAATTCTGAGCAGCAGCAACAGAGGAGTAGAGTGAGGGTTTTGGATAAGGGGTAGGAATTAACCCCTCCGATAAGCACAGTCCAGGACAGTGGAGGAGGAAGAAAAAAAGGAACGATGACAAACAATGACGACCACATACAAGTCATCCTGCTCCACAGTGAGGCCAGACTTCCAAATAAATCAGTGATTCCCACTTAAAGTGAAGCCAGCTCTTATGCAGGATTCAAGCCTGGCGTAGATAGGAAACCCACCATATCTATTTTGCAGGGACAGAGGTGGAAACTTGCTAGGACATTTTCAGGACTGGATCTCATTGAAAGAACAGACCAAATAACAAAGCTAAAAACATTCTGGGTATGATAATAAAAGAAAGTTTCTCTTCTGTAGATGCCTGGGACACCAGCATCTCTTCTCTGTTTAACTGTAACTCCAGGACAGAGGGCCCCAAATGCCAATAGACCATGATCAGTGCCCATCAGAGTGACATGGAGCTGAGGAGCGCATCTGTACCAAAGTAGTGTTCCTGTAAAGACCCCAGGAACACTCAGTGCAAGCTCTATAGATACCCTAAGAGATTAGATGGCTGGGGGTGGGGCAGTCACTATTACACAGGGTGTTTTCACTCATAAAGTCCCTCGTCTACAGAGCTATGATGTCAAGGAAAGCTGAAAAGAAAAAGGGGACGGCCCTTATGCTCCTCAGACAGGGTTTCCCATCTCCTCTGTCAAACCTGTGAAAGACGAGTCTGCCATCTCTGTGGCACTGGAGGCTGTCATGTCACCTGGCCACCTACAAGGCTGCTGAAGGCACAATGACACCACACCCAACATTAGGCTGCCTGTCTGCAGTCACACCCATGCTTCCTCTCCCTTCTCTCCCACCTCATAGAAGGCTCCTAACAGCTGTTCCAAAGTCCTCCCTGGCTACAGAAATATGTCTTGAAACAATGCACCAAAACATCATTAATGCCCTTCAATTCACACATTCCCTCCCTCTCTGGACCTCTCTCTTCCTGTCTTCTTGCAGCTCTTACTAACCTTATGTTCCTTCAATCTCCTCTTCCAAAGCTTCCCTTCCACCCAACTCATTCCTCTCCATCCTGTCTCTTCCTTCTTTTCCAGTTCTCCCACCAACACTGAGCACTTATTAGAAATTGGTGGCCCTAGCCCCCCACACACACACACTCCTGCAACCTGACCCATTCTAACTTCCTGTCCATCCCCAGCAGGCCCATGGCCCTAGGCCTTCCTCCTGACAGCTGGGCCCCACCTGTACATCAGCCAATAAGCTGGTCTTCCAAAATAGTGTCCTGAATGATGATGACAACTGCATGGTTATTTTGGAAGGTGTGTGGCCAGAGGCCCGGAACAATACTGAAATGGCAATGGCTAGCAGCAAGAGCCTGCCTGGCCAGCCCTGCTTGTGCAAGTGAATTCATAAGCCCAGTATTTCTCCAAGAAGATGACCAGGAACTGAACGAGCTTCAACACAATACTGAAACTAGGTCCCTAATGCCCTTTGTCCCTTCAAATACACAAGGACTTCCAAGACACAAAAGGTGCTCCATCTATAACTGACTTTACAGCTCTCACAGAGTTGACCAGGATCAAGAGTCTGTCTTAGAATAGGCTGGGATGCATTTCAAGCAATGCTGTCATCAAACTGCAGTTTCCAAATGGAGTCCAATCAGTTCCCGGCAAGATATTTCTTTGTTTTTCTAAAGTTTTATAAAGTATGTGTATAGAAATTAACCAAAGTTCACAGCTTAATAAACTTTCACCAAGTGAATATATCTGCACAATCACCATCCAGATGAGGAATGCTACAAAAGCCCACAGTCCTCACACCCATTCCAGTCTCCACCAACCCTGGGGTAACAGCTGTACTCCTGACAGCCAAACTTGTGTGTTGGTTTTGCCTAGGGCTTGTTTTTTAACTTTCTGTAAAGGAATCATAGAACATATACACTAGGAGACCAAATATTTTCTGTCATCCTTGTGTTTGTGACATTCATCCTTCTTGTATGTAGTTCTAGTTAATTAATTATAGGATTTTATTCATACAACATTTAATTCACCCATTCTACTCCTGGGTGTTTGGATCCTTTCCAGTTTGGAGGTATCAGTAATAAAAGTGGAGGGAGTGCTCCAGAACATCCTGTTCAGTAAGCACATTCTGATTATATAGATGATTTTATATATATATATATATATATATATATATATATATATATATATATATATATATATATATATATATTGATTATACACATACACACCTTGGAGTGGGATTATAGTTCATAAAATTATATTTCAGAGAAACAAATTAAAATTTTACAAGGACATGACTATTGTGAAACAGGGATGCTGTGCTTCTGGTGAACCCAAGAGAGCCATGACCACTGGGAGGAGTAAGCACGTTAGACAATTGGAGTCATTAGGACAGAGAAGTGCCACATGAGCTGTATATGATAGGGAAGAGCTCTGAATGAAGCTTGTAGGCTCATACAGACAGACAGGCTGTCTTCAGAGACTGCTTTATGAGCCCTTGAGATCACAGGAGATGATGCTGGGGCAAAGGATATAGCTCAGTGACACAAGTACCTACCTGGCAGGCACAAGGTCCCAAGTTCAATTGCTGGACCCCCAAAAAAACCAAGCAAGCAAGAAAAAGTAAGGGGAAGGTATGAGTCCCTGATTGTAAAGAAAGAGGACTTGACATGCAGGTGGCATATGCTTGTAATCCCTACACCAAGAAGGCTGAGTCAGAAGGATCCCTGTGAGTTAAAGGCCAGCCTAGGTTAGACAGTGAGTTCAAGACCAGCCTGTACTACCTAGCAAGACTTGTCTCAAAAGAAAAATAAAACAAAAAATAAATAAATAAATAAATAAATAAATAAATAAATAAATAAGAGGACTTTATGTCATTTTTCGGTCCTGGGCCTTCATAAATATAGACGATACATAGATAGAAAGATGATAGATGATAGATAGATAGATAGATAGATAGATAGATAGATAGATAGATGATAGATAGATAGATGGATAGATAGATAAACTACATGAGGTTGACAGAGTATGATATAAATGATATAGATATAGACATATAGATATATGGACATACATATAGACATACAGACATATAGATATATATTCTAAAAAACCTGCTTTGGGCATTTTATTAATAGACCTGGATGAAAGTGAGGGGGAAAGGCAGAGGATATAGCTCAGTGGATCAAGTACCTGCCTAGCAAATAGTTTTGTTTAACTCCCACTACAATGAGAATATAGATTCTCAGTTTAGAAGTAGAAAAACAAATTCCCCACGGAATCTACATTCCTGTTGCTAGTCAGCCATCTTGGAAGTTCCTTCTGCCCCAGCTATCTGTGACCCATTCACAAACTGGGATGGATGGATGGATGGATGGATGGATGGATGGATGGATGGATGGATGGATGGGAGTAGATGGCTGTACATTGTCATCTAGTGCTCATAGTGAGGAACTGCAATCTCATTCACACTCTAGTACTAGCTGTCAGTATTGAGCACTGTTCTATGCCTTCTTTAATACGTTAGGTGCAGGACATTCTATAGTTAATAAGATCATTTAATATTCAAGTCTTTAAATTATTTTAATTGTATGTATTTTAATTGGTACCTAGAAACAAATATTGTAAATATTTATGAGGCAATGTGATGATGGGTACATGTAGATATTATTTAATGTTCAAATCATATTAAGCATACCTATCTCATCAAACTTTTACTATTTATTCATAGTAGTATAAACTTTTAAGATACTTCCTTTCTGCTTTTCTTTTCTTTTTTTTTTATTTTATATATTTGATACAGAGTCTCACTATGCAGCTCAGACTTGTAGTGATCCTCCTGTTTGAAGCTTCCCCAGTGCTGGGATTAGAGGCATGCACCACCATGCCCAGACTGAGTCACTGACCCAGCACTTCTGGGAACAGGGCCAGCATGGCATGCAAGACCAGAGATCAAACCCTGGTCTCTGAGCATACCAGAGTAGGCACTTAATCTGAGCTATCTCACCAGCCTTCCTTTTTGCCTTTCTTGACAAAGAATTTTTTTACAAGTATATGTTTTAAATATATAATAAATACATTTGTCATGGGGAATTAGTGTATATAAATCCTATATCCTGGTCTTTTTCCTTTCCCCATCTCCCCCTCTTCCTCCCGTCTTCTCTGACCCACAGATTGCCCTCCAGATCCACAGGCTACCTCTCTGCTTCCTTTTTATTCCTCTTTATCTATACTTTAGATTTCTAAAGGAAACCACAGGATATTTAATCTTCAGTGTCTGATTTATTTCCTTTAGCATTATGGTCTCAAAATGCATTCATTTTCTACAAGTGACTCAAATTTACTTTATGGATGAGTCCTATGCCACTGTGTACATATACCAAGTTTGTTTTATCCACTCGTTTGATGACAGCTTCTAGGTTTCTGACATGTACCCTAATTATTACCCTGCTGTGCAATTTCAGGGCAGAACTTCTTGCTCTTGTCTAAGTGTAACTTAGGACCCATAGGTCACCCTCTCCTCCACTTTCCCTCTTCTTCTACTCTCCCAGCTTCCAGTAACTGTTATTTTATTCTCAACTTCTATGAGATAAATCTTTTTAGGTCCTACATCTGAGTAAGATCAGGTCATCTTTTTTTAATTGTTATTAAATATCTTATTTTTCAACGTGAAAAACTTTACATACACATTAGTTAAGATCTGAGATGGATCACAAAGTAACAAAAGGCAAATAACATGAGCCAGGGTTCCACATAATATTAACAACATGTACTCTTGACTCCCAGAGCTCACTTTTGGTGGGACGGAATAAACACAATTTCCTTAAAGATCATCCAAACATGGTGTGAACTCCTAGCAAGTGGATTTACATCAGCTAATCAAGAAGCAAGGGCTTCATGTGGTACTGCCTAGCCAATTGCCCACATCCAGTGGCCACCCTCCGGACTCCCCAGTTGCTGGCTGTATTGATGTAACAAACATCCCAAAATTCCTACACCAAAATAAAGGCTCTGCCTTAAAAGTATGCTTTTAACTTCATTTCTTTTTAATTAAAACATGGGGGAAGAGGGGAGGTCCAAGCTTAACTAACATTTTAACAAAATAACCAAAATGTAAAGTAGCAAAGCTATGTGTCCAAAAATAAAAAGCATTAGAGAATAAACCTTTAATATGGGGGTGGGGAATCCCATACAACAGAGGATACAATATAAACATTCTGAAATTATAATTTAAATTTTAAGGATAAAGGCTGAAAAACTGCTCAGCTTCTACTAGATTAAGTGCACCTGTCTCCCCCAAATCAAGTTTAGTGACTTCTGCCAAGCCTGAGGTCTGTCAGCATCATCACCACACAAACGTTTGTTTGCAATCCAATTATATGAGCTCATTCAACGTGCAACCACAGAACTCTGAAGACAAGTTGGGCCAAGTATACACGACCTCAAAAGCCACAATTCCAAAGGTCAAAACTTGCTCTGAAATTATGTATATGACACTCAGGTGACTTTTACTTCTCAGTTAAGATGCTGTACTGCCATCCGATCTACTCCAATATGCTGATCTGAGGGGCTGGTGATCAGATCAAGAGCTCTTCCTAAATACCTCAATAGGGTGATTCCAAGTTAGTCTGTTCCCCGCACCCCAAATCCTCAGACTAAGCAGAACCTGCCAGGCTCTGAGGATCCAATCAGCACAAACAATAGTGTGTCGTTCTAACAGGAGCCAAAGAGCAACTGGCCTGAGACAGCAGGGCGGACTACAGTGGCCTCCTGGATCCTGCCCCATGCCCACCTAGCCAGAGCGACCAGCCTGAGACAGTGGGGCCAACTTCACCCGCCTCCTCGATCCAGTCCCCAAACCCTCTGAGTGGGAATTTGCACAACTCACCCGGCTTCCCAGATCAGTGAGTGTGTGGTGAGTCTGAGGTAGAGCCTTTGGCTTCTTCCCATGCACGCTGAGCTACCCGGATCCCCGCCCCCAAGCCCTCCAAGGGAGCCACCAGCCTGAGACCTCAGGGCCCACTGGCCAGCAACTTCCCGGATCCCCTGCCCCAAAGCCCACCGAGTGAGTGGGAATTTCCATGACTCCCTAGGCATTAAAGTTCGGTGAGTTTGAGGTGAGTCTAAGGGAGAGATTTTGGCTTCTCCCTGCATGCTCTGCACCATCCAGAGCCTCAGGCCCCAAGACATCCTAGCCAGAGACCTGCGTGAGACACCCCGAGACAGACCTGCCTGTCAACTCCCCAGAGCCACTACACCCAAGCCTGCCACAGGAGCGAGAACTTTTGGTGGCTCTCCTGGCACTCGATCAATGCCCGCCAGGCCTGGTGAGTGTGAAGCAGAGCTTCTGCACCCCCCACTGCTCCAGTAACCAGTGACCAAACAGAAGGGAATCACAGGAGCTGCAGCAAAAAGGAACTGAACACAACAGCTAGATCCAGGTCAGACATAACTGGATAATCTCAAACTTAATAGACTAGTACCCAAATCTCACTACACGCTAAGGCTATAGCTGCACCAAAGGTCCACACCAAAGGTCAAAGGTCAGTACTATATAAAATGACAAATACAAGGAGAAAAATGCAATCACAGGTCACAAGTCCACCAACAAGTGCAGAGAACACTAGCTCAGCTGAAATGAATCAATTAACAGAGACGCAAGGAAAGAAACAACAGCAGAAAGGTATAGAGGAACTCAGACAAGAAATAATGCCTTAAATAAAAACAGAAATATTTGAATACATAGCATCTGAAATAAAGAATCAAATCCAGAAACATCGGGGGGAAA
This sequence comes from Ctenomys sociabilis, assembly GCA_004027165.1. Taxonomy (NCBI): domain Eukaryota; kingdom Metazoa; phylum Chordata; class Mammalia; order Rodentia; family Ctenomyidae; genus Ctenomys; species Ctenomys sociabilis. Next base: position 27,867 of record PVKA01014701.1, read on the forward strand.
CCTAGTGTTCACTCAGAACACTATTCCAGCTGAAACTAATGAATTAACAACATTGGAAGCAAAGAAACAACAGCAGAAAGGTCATGAGGAATTAAAAGCAGAAATAATTTCTGAAATGAAAAAAGAATTCTTTGAAATCATAACATCTGAAATACAAAAACAATTCCAGAAATATACAGAGGAAACCCAACATGGAAAAACTCTGCAGAAAAAGAATTTGTAGCAATCTCTAAAGAAGACATGGATAAAAAAAATAGAGGAGATCAGAAATGTGATGGATTCCTGGAATGGGCAATACAGAAAAGAAATAGAATGCATGAAGCAGAGTCAAAGAGATATATCAGAACTAAAAATATCAATCATGAGTCTACAAAACCGTTTGAGTGAAAGCAAAAACAGAGTTTCAGACCGTGAAGACGCTGGTGCAGCTAGTGAAAGGGGAGAAAAGATCTCATAAAAACAATGCAGATGCAAGAAAAAATAATCCATTACCTGCAAGATGGTGCCAGGATGAACAATGTGAGATGAATTGGTGTCAATGAGAATGAAGGAGTCAATACAAATGATGTAAAAAGAATATGAGGAGAGGTAATAGCAGAAAACTTCCCAAATATGAGGAAATAAACCAACACTGAGGTAACTGAAGCATACAAAACACCAAACAACTTCAACCCAAGTGAAAACACACTGAGAAATATAATAGTCAAGATCCCAGAAATCCAACACAAGAATAATATACTGAAAGCTGCTAGAGAGAAGAAGCAGATTATATCCAAAGGAAAACCCATGAAAATTACAGCTGACTTCTCTTTACAAACCATGATGGGAAGGAGAGCATGGAGCAGAGTTCTTCAAATCCTGTATGCAAACAAATTCCAGCCCAGACTAGTATACCCTGCAAAACTCTCTTTCAAGTTAGATGGAGAAGTAAAATACTTTCATGACAAAGAACAACAAAAGAATTTCATGATGACAAAGCCATCCCTTCACAGGCTACTGAAAGATGCTCTAGAGAGAAACCATAATGACCAGCACTCCATGAATGAGAACAGAAGGAACCCACTAAACAGGACAGACAAACACAGGATACAAAGGAATAAACAACACCAGGTAAACACTATGACAAATATAAGTCAACACATTTCAATTATAACCATCAATGTAAACGAACTCAATTCACCAATTAAGAGAAATAGACTGGCATTGTGGATTAGGAAACAAAACCCAACAATATGCTGTATACAAGAAACACACTTAACTCAAAAAGACATTCATAGGCACAAAGTCAAAGGATAGAAAACAATACTACATGCCCCAGCACCTCAGAAAAAAGCAGGAGTAGCAATTCTGTTTTCAGAAGTCTCAACTTCAAACCAAGAATGATCAAATGACACAAAGAAAGCCACTATATATTGCTTAGGGGAAAAATTCAAGAACAAGAGGTAATACTCATAAATATCTATGTACCAAACACAGGAGCACCCAACTATGTAAGACAAATATTAATGGACATGAAAGACCTAATATCTAAGACCAGAATTTTAATGAGAGACCTTAAAACACCCTTATCCTAAAAAGATAGGTCAATCAGAGCTTGGAACAAATGGACCTCGTGGACATATACAGAGTGTTCCACTCAACCACAGCTGAATACACACTTTTTTCAGCTGCGCATGGGTCATTTTCCAAAATAGATCATGTACTAGTCCAGAAGTCATGCCTAAGTATATGCAAAAAAAAAAAAGAAATTATTCTATGCATATTATCTGACCACAATGTAATGAAACTGGATATAAATGACAAAAGAAACCAAAAAAACCTGCTAAATTCATGGAAATTAAACAACACCCTACTCAGCAATCAAGGGGTCACACAAGAAATTAAACAAGAAATTCAGCAATACCTACAGTTCAATGAAAATTCAAGCACAACTTAGCAAAATCTATGGGATGCGATGAAAGCAGTTCTTAGAGGGAAAATCATAGCTATGAACTCACACATTAGGAGAACAGAAGGGAACACACAAACACACTAATGTGGCACCTCCAACATCTAGAAAAAGAAGAGCAAACAAAACCCAGAGCGCAAGGACGGGAAGAAATCATAAAGATTAGAGCAGAAATTAATTCAATTGAGATGAAGAAAACAGTTCAAAGAATCCACAAATCAAAAAGTGTTTTCGTTGAAAGAATAAATAAAGTTGATAAGCCCCTAGCTAACCTCATCAAAAAGAGGAAAGAAAAAGTTCAAATACAAGCAATAAGAAATGAAAAGGGTGAAATCACCACAGACCCAGTGAAAATTCAGAAAATTATCAATAGCTACTTTGAGAATCTTTACGCTCACAGAATAGAAGACACAGAAGAAATGGACAGATTTCTACAAAGGTAAAAATTAACAAAACTGAACCAAGAAGATACAACAACTCTAAATAAGCCAATAACAGCCAGTGAAATATGAAATGTAATAAAAAGCCTACCAACAAAGAAAAGTCCAGATCCTGATGGATTCACAGATTAATTCTACAATAAATTTATAGAAGATATAATCCCTACACTCCTCAAACTTTTCAATGAAATTGAAAAGGAAGCAGTCCTCTCAAAATCATTTCTTAGGAAAGTATTATATTGATTCCTAAACCAGGGAAAGACACAACTAAAATGGAGAATTACAGGCCAATTCCCATCATGAACATAGATGCAAAAATACTCAATAAAATCCTAGCAAATAGAGGACAGCAAATTATCAAGACGATCAAACACCATGAACAGGTAGAATTCATTCCAGGGATGGAAGAATGGTTCAATATTTGAAAAGCTATAAAAGTAATACACTATATTAATACACTGAAATCTAAAAATCACATGATCATCTCAATTGATGCAGAGAAAACTTTTGACAAAGTCCAACACTCAGTCATGTTCAAGGTCCTACAGAAAATTAGAATAGATGGACTATACCTTAACTTGATAAAAGCCATCTATGATAACCCAAAAGTTAATAAAATCCTAAATGGGAAAAGCTGAAATCCTTTACTGTTATATCAGGTACAAGACAAGGATGTCCTCTATCACCCCTCCTATTCCATATAGTTCTGGAATCATTAGCAATATCCATTAGACGTCAGACAGAAATAAAAAGAATAAGAACAGTAAAAAAGAATTTAAATTATCACTATTTGCAGATGATATACTTTACTTGGAAGACCCCAAAAATTCCACCAAGAAACCACTAGAACTGATAGGGAAATTCAGTAGCATACCATACAAAGTCAATACTCAAAAGTCAGTAGCACTCCTCTACGCAGAGAATAAGCACACTGAAAGGGAAACAATACCTTTTACAACACCACCATGGAAAATGAAATACCTTGGAATTCACTTAACCAAGGAAGTCAAAAATCTTTTCATAGAAAATTACAACACCCTAAGAAAAGAGATTATAGAGGATTTCAGAAAATGGAAAGATACTCCATGCTCCTGGATAGGAAGAACCAACATTGTGAAGATGGACATACTCCCAAAATTGCTGTACCGATTTAATGCAATCCTACCAAACTACCACCACTATACCTCACAGACCTAGAGAAATCGTTCCTAAAATTTATTTGGAACCAGAAAAGACCTAGAATAGCAAAGGCAATCTTGTCCAATAAAGACAAGGCAGGAGGCATGACAATTCCTGACTTGAAATTGTACTACAAAGCTACTGTGATAAAATCAACATGGTATTGGGAACAAAATAGACTTGAGGATCAATGCAATAGATTAGAAGACACAGAGCCATCTACAAACACACTCAGCCATCTGATCTTCAACAAAGGGGCCAAACAAGCTTACTGGAAGAAAAACAGCCTCTTTAACAAATGGTGCTGGAAAACCTGGATTTCTACATGCCAAAAACTAAAACTTGACCCAGGTCTATCACCATGCACTAAGCTAAAGTCAAAATAGATTAAAGATCTAAACATTAAAACACGAACACTCAATCTCTTGGAAGAGAAAGTAGGAGGAACTCTTGAAGGTATAGGGGTAGGTAAAGAGTTCATGAACAAAAATATATTTGCATGGGAAACATTTGAAAGAATCAACAAATGGGATCAACTCTTCTAGAGGAGTTTCTGCACGTCAAAAGAAATAGTCAACAAAGTGAAAAGACAACCCACAAATTTTGAAAAAATCCTAACTAATAAGCACTCAGACAAAGATCTTCTCTCTAGAATTTATAAAGAGCTAAAATACATTAGGTCCATCAAATTTAAAGACCCAGTCCAGAAATGGGCATCTGAGATGAATACGCACTTCTCAGAAGATGAAATTAAAGAAGCGAATAAATATATGAAAAAATGCTCCACATCACTAGCCATCCGTGAAATGCAAATAAAAATTGCACTGAGATACCATCTCACTCTAGAAAGAATGGTTATCGTAATGAAATGAACCAACAACAAATATTGGAGAAGTTGTGGGGAAAAGGGAACACTTCTCCACTGCTGATGGAAATGTAGACTGGTGCAACCATTGTGGAGGTCAGTGTGGAGACTCCTCAAAAGAGTAAGACTGGAAATCCTATTCAAGCCGGCTATCCCCCTACTGGGAATTTTCCCAGAAGAACTGAAAACATTATATCAGAGTGACATATGTGTACCTATGTTTATAGCAGCACAATGTGTGATAGCAAAATCTTGGAAACAACCAAGATGCCCGTCACATGAGGAATGGTTGAAAAAGATGTAGTATTTCTATATAATGGAGTATTACTCAGCTATAAAGAATGAGGAACTTGAAGCATTTATATTGAAGTGGATGCCACTTGAACATATACTCATAAGTGAAATAAACCAGACACACAAGTGTAAATATCATATAATCTCCCAAGTATAAGAAGTCAAAAGAAGAAATACAAATAGAAATGTACAACAACAACTAAAAAGAATTGAGTCAGATAGTTAGGGCAAACTGAACAGCATGTGCTGCAGGGTACTAATCACCTTTTCTTCTGTATGCTTAACAACCTAAGTTCACAGATCAAAACTGGAGAAACTGAAGAGCCACAAGGCCAGCCAACTTTTTGGTCCTAGCCTTTCAAGGTCAGCAAAGACTCAGGACATAGGTGTACCTGTACTGTAACATCATGAAACTCAGTTGTGCCCCAAATTTTCTGATCAAGATTATGGAGGTCACAGGGTAAAGAGATTGATGATCTATAGTGTGCCTAGGGAGAGTCACATGGAGAGAAAACTTTCTCTCAACCTCTCACAGAGAGTAAACTGGTCAAACATTGGCCATGACTCATCCACATGGATGACACAGACAAAGGATCTACCGGATTACAAGATAAACCCTGAGGTGACTTCACTGACCTCATCAGATACAAAAGCTACATCTTTTGGTATATAGGTCTTGATTTATCTCAGTCTTAACCATGCAGCATATAAGTATAAAAATGAGGTACATAACGCGGGGCCATAATAATAAGTTGAACTGTAAATGGCTATAGTCGACAACTTCTTCAGATAACTCATTATTATTGTGGAATGCTGGATTGTGTTGGATTGTGTCACTGAGGTCCAGCACCTAAATTGGTTTAATGACAATGGAGTGCCCATCTCCGACAGGTCTAGACAAAAAAAGGGGGTATACAAAGGAATAATCATGATGTGTGTGTATAAATAGTACAGTTTGGATAAATATGCCATGCTTCTGCATAATTCTATGAGAAGCAAGATTTGCACTAATAGTGATTGGACAAGATATTATGTTGGCTTCTAGTACTATGGACAACCACTAGGAAGATAACAAGGTAGAAAGTATTAATATTGAATCTGTGATATAATTCAGGTATAAAAAATAAGATAAGTAAACAGCTACACTCTCTTAATTCACTGATTAAAGACATCTGCTATAATAATGTCTGTAAGTATAGTATCTTGTATGCACCTTGTATGATACCAAAACATTATGAAAACAGTTTGCAATGTATTAATTTATTGAAATAAATAAATAAACAGCAGCCAATTACTTAGTGTCATTTACAGCCCAAGATCTCAAGGGACCAAAATCAAATCTTTATTTTTATAACTGTATAAATGTGATCCAATTATGTCCACCACTAGTTTTTTTCAAAGGAAACATGCTATAAATAAAAAAAAAAAAACTACATCTGCTCATTGGCACATATGGAACTCCCTAGGTCTCACTGGGCTTAGTTACAGACCACTCACAGTAACAGATTTTTAGTATAAAGTATAGCACGATGTTAAGCCATTCTAGCTTCCGCACACACGTTGCACTTCTGGCTGAGAATGGAGAACAAGTTGCACCTTAACTAGGCAGCATCCAGCCTTAAACAGCATTGATATCAATGTTGTCATCCTGTTTTCCAACTTCACAGTTTCAACCTTCAGTATGCTGGCAGTTTTCTAATAAGCCACCTCAGTGTTTTCATCCTCCTCTTCATCTTCATCACCAGAAGATTCTTCCTCTGTCTCCTTCAGCCATTTTATAAATGGCTCTGCTTTGACACAAATCTCTTTGGCAAGTTCTTTCAAAATGTACTTCTGAGAGGCCTTTTCTGACCAGCTGATGATGATCTCCTCTTCCAACAGGTCTGCACCATGCATCTCCTTCAAGATATGTGGGATCTTGCAGAGGAGCCGAGCCTGATGCATCGCCACCACACACTCCAACCCATGAAGAAGGTACCGCTAAGCTCTTTTGTTGTTATGACAGAATCTGAGGAAATGACGCCTATATTTCTTAATTTGTTCTCTAATCTTCTCATTAAAAAGAATTTCAGTCAGAACAAGAGGTCGCATGGCTTTTACATCTAATCTTTGTGCTTTGGCAACAATTTGTTTATCAGATGAGTCAATAATGCCCTCTTCTTTCTTTTTCTTAACAAAATCAAACAGGATATTCACACGCTCTTCTACAGTTCTTTCCAGATCGCCACTGAGCATCAAGACTTTGGCATGGTCCCTGATTTCATCCATTCTGTGCCGCTGTGCCTCCTCAGTTGTATCCTCACCCCAGTCGTCGTCCTCTTCCTCCTCCACAGCCTGAGGGGGTGGGCTCATTGCACTTGGGGGTGGCGGGGGTGGGGTCTCTGCTGGACACTGAGCCATTTTCCTTATCTTTTCCCTTTCTGTTTTTCTTTGCCTTTTCTTTCTTTCCTGTACTACTGTCACTATTCTCAGGTGGGTTTTTGAGAATGAATATGCAGAGTTTATGATGTGTGTCAAGCATGCCTCGATAGCCATAAGTTTTACAAGAATTACCTATTGTTTGTTTCTTTGGATTCACATGCAAATCTGTTTCAGGATTCTCACACTCAGGACAGAGAACAAATTTTTTAATGAATCCATCCAACATGTCTTGCCCCTTATTCACCTCATAAGATCCATTAACAATGTACCGGTCATTCTTTACATCAAACTGAGTCTGTGCTCCCAGCTCACAACCAAAGTATTTGGTGGGATACATTGGAGGCCATCAACCATGTTGACTATAACTGTCTTGATTCCATTTCCTTTGCCCTCAACCTTGGTGACCAGACAGGACGTCTTGTAGCAATAGAACTGGTCTGAAATGCTGCAGTTGACGTTGACAGACATTTTGGCTTATTAGTGACTTTATCAATAAGATGAAGAGATCTTTGATTGCAACTTTTTGGTATCTTCTGTCTGGAGAAGAGATGACATAAACAGCTGCAAGAGTTCTTGGTCTCTGACATGGAAAGAATTTCGCCACTGAGGCTGTAAGCTTGTTGTTGTATGCTATGTTTAACCAATATAGGTACCAATGGCTGCATAACAGCTCATTTTTGTCAAATAAAGACATAAACACAACGGGCTTGCCCTGAACTAGGAGGAAGAGGCACTGGAAACCGGGTCCAGAGCGGCAGGGCAGGCAGCAAGTGGACAGGTGGTCAGGCAGGTACTGCCGCGGGGCAGTGGGAGGGGCTGTCCCAGCAATGTCCGCATCCACTGGTGACCTGGAGACCTCTGAAATGTTCTCGCTCTGACTCAAGATCAGGTCATCTTGTTTTTCTGTGCCTGGTCTATTTCACCTAACAATGACCTCCTTTCCATCCATATTGTTCCAAATGACAAGATTTCATTCTTTTTATAGCTCAAGCTTATTCCACAGTGTACACATATCACATTTTCTTTTTTCTTTCTTTCTTTTCTTTTCTTTTTTTTTTTTTTTTTTTTTTTTTTTTTTTTTTTTTTTTTTTTTTTTTTTTTTTTTTTTTTTTTTTTTTTTTTTTTTTTTTTTTTTTTTTTTTTTTTTTTTTTTTTTTTTTTTTTTGTCTTTTTGAGACAGGGTCTCGCTATGCAGTTCAGGCTGGCCTTAAGCTTACTTTGTAGCTCAGGCTGGACTCAAACTCACAACAATCCTCCTGCCTCAGCCTCCCAAGTGCTGGAATTACAGGAATGCACCACCAGGCCTGGCTTCACATTTTCTTTATCCATTGATCAGTCAATGAATACTTGCACCATTGGAGAAAATATTTGAAAATTATACAGCTGACGAAGAGTTAATGTACAGAATAAATAAGAAGTTCCAAAGCTCAACAGCCAAACACTGTTAAAAGGACCTGACCAGACACTTCTCAAAAGAATATATAAGTGACCGCTCCACAAGAAAAATGCTCAGCACTACTAGTAATCAAGGAAAAGTGAACCAAAATCACCTGTGATAATCATATCACCCCAGTAAGAATAGCTATTGCAGCAAGTGCTGGTGACAATTGGAGAAAAGAGAAGCCTTGAACACCGTTGTTGGGAATATATGTCATCACTGCCACTAGAGAACACAATACAAGGCTGTTCAAACATTTAAAAATAGGAGTACCAGGTGATCCAGCAATCCTACTCCTGAGTATGTACCCACAGAAAAGAGAGCCATCTGTCAGGGAGATGTTTCTTGCAGTGTTCATTGCAGCCCTGTTCACAATAGTTGAGCCTTTAGAGGAAGAGAAGGGGTGACACTAGTTTTCCCAGGTTTCTCTTAAATCCATAGGCTTAGGGGACCCTTCAAACTCAGCTTCTTCAGTGACCGGACTACAGGCAAGTATCATGCTCCCTGGATGAGCATCCAAGTCCCAGAGACAAGAAGGCTTTAGGAAGACCATTTGACCTTGCTGTGCCTCCGTTTCCTGAAAATAAAGAGAAAAGAATGAAGTTTATACTTTATCAAGGTATATATGTTCAACATAAAACATAAAAGGGCTGACAGTATAGCTCAGTGGACTAAGCGCTTGCTTAGATAAGCAATATAGCTCAGGGGCAGGGTTCAATCCCTGGCACCTCATGCTGCACCAGCCCTGCTTCCAGGTGCACTGAGCCTGTAATGGAGACTGGATATGGTGGCACACATCTGTAATCCCAGAACTAGAGAGGTAGAAATAAGCAGGGTCACTGTGAGTACAAGCTGTGTAGTGAGACACTGCATGCACACACATACACAAAAAATAAAGCTTTAAAAAGATAAATCATGTACAAGTTTCTCACTTGATAATCTATTCAACGTATGCTGACTATAAGAATGATCCCTTTACAGTTGTTGGAGGAGGCAAACAATTATATGGACAGAGAAAACACAACTTCAACACTAAAACAAAGATTAAAGCATCCTTGTGATATTCCATCCACACAAAGGTAAACATCAAAACTAGTACAGTCAGGAATTTTTCAGAAAGGCTTCTCATATGAAGTAATATAACACCAGCATGTTTCTAAATTAGGCCTGTATTCTCAGACCTTTTCCACCACGCTCCCTCACTCTCTCAGGAAACCTCCAGCCCTCCCATCTGGCCCAAGCTCAGGTCCAGCAAGTGTGGGGGTGAGCTCCTGCGCTCCTCTGCACTGGCGGATCTAGCCCAGATTATCCCCTGAGTGGGTCCTTCACTGCATTCTCAGGATCCTTTCTGCCTTGTTCTCTGGAGAAACCTCCACCCCTCCCATCCACTCTAAGCCCAGATCCAGCTAGGGTGTGGGAGAGCTTCTGTACCTCCCTGTGCCACTTCAACCAGGGGAATAACAGAGGAGCACCACAGACTCACTGATGTGCCTGTGCCAGAGGGGCACAACAGGTTCACTTGCAAAGGCTGCATCAGGAAGGAGCTAAACACAAGAGCTATACCCAAGCCAGGAATAACTGCATAAACTCAAACGTAATAGATCTGTACCCGAACTTCAGTAGGTACTAAAGTTATAACTGCACCAAAGCTCTACACCAAAGGTCAAAAGTGAGAGCTATATGAAATGACAAAGAGAAGGAGCAAAATGCAATCTCAGGCCTTGAGCCCACCCAGAACAAGTGCAGAGTACACTAGCTCAGCTCAAATGTATGAATTAATAACATTGGAAGTAAAGAAACAATAGCATAAAGGTATAAAAGAACTCAGAGAATAATTTATTTCTGGAACAAAAAAAAAAAAGAAATTTCTGAATATATAGTATCCGAAGTAAAGAATCAAATAAAGAAAAATAAGAAGGAAACCAAGTGCCCAGCGAGAACAAGGGCAGAGGACCCTAGCTCAGCTGAAATGTATGAATTAATATCATCATAAGTAAATAAGCAACAGCAGAAAGGTATAGAGGAACTTAAAGCATAATTAATTTCTGAAATAAAAAAAAGAAATCCCTGAATTCATAGCATCTGAAGTAAAGATGCAAATACAAAAAAATATGGAGGAAACACAACCTGATAAAAACTCTGAAGTAAAAGAATTAATAACTGCTTCTAAAGAAGGCACTGATAAAAAAAAATAGAGGAGATTAGAAAAATGATAGACTCCTTCGATGAGCAATACAAGAAAGAAATAGATCACATGAAGCAGAGTCAAAGAGATACACATGAACTTAAAATCTCAACCACAAGCCTGAAAAACTGTTTGAGTGAAAGTGAGTGTCAGATCTTAAAGATGCTGGTGCAGCTAGTGAAAAGGTAACAAAGGATCTCATAAATGCAACTAAGATGTAGGAAAAAATAATTCATCACCTGCAAGATCATGGAAAGATGAACAATGTGAAACTAATAAGCATCAGTGAAAAATATGGAGTCAATACAAATGATATAAAAAGAAGATGGGCAGAAGTAATATCAGAAAACTTCCCAAATATGAGGAAACATTCTGACATTCAGGTAATCGAAGCATACAGAATACCAAATAACTTCAACCTAATCAAAAACATGAGACATATAATAGTCAAGATCCAAAAATCCAGCACAAGAATAACATCCTGAAAACCACTAGAGAAAAGAAACAGATTACATTCAAAGGAAAACCCATCAGAATTACAGCCAACTTTTCTTCACAAACCATGAAGGCAAGAAGAGCATGGAGCACAGTACTTCAAATCTTCTATGAAAACAAATTCCACCCCAGAATACTATACCCTGCAAAACTCTCTTTCAAGTTTAATGGTGAAGTGAAATATTTCCATGAGAAAGAAGAACTAAAGAAGTTCATAATGTCAAACCCAACCCTTCACAGACTACTGAAAGATGTTCTAGAGAGGGACCAAAATGATCAGAATTCCAACAGGAACAGAAGAAACTCACTAAATAGGGCAAACAGTTAAACACAGAGCAAAAACAAGTGAACAACAGCAGGTAAAAAACATGTCAATCATAAGTCAACACATCTCAATTATAAACATCAATGTAAGTGGACTCAATTCACCAATTAAGAGAAGTAGTCAGGCACAGTGGATTAGGAAACAAAACAAAACAATATGCTGTATACAAGAAACACACTGAACTCATAAAGAAATTCATAGGCTCAAAGTCAAAGGATAGAAAACAATGCTGCATGCCCCAGCACCTCAGAAAAAATCAGGGGTAGCAATCCTGTTCTCAGACAGTCTCAACTTCAAACCAGGAATGATCAAGCGAAATAAAGAAGGCCACTATATACTGCTTAGTGGAAAAATCCAAGAGAAAGAGGTAACACTCATAAATATGCATGCACCAAACATGGGAGCACCCAACTGTATAAGACAAATCTTATAGACATGAAAAATCTAATATCCAATACCACAATCTTAACAGGTGATCTTAACACTCCCTTATCACAAAAAGATAGCTCAACGAGACAAAAAATTAGCAAAAAAAAAATAAAATAAAATAAAAATAACAGAACTGAACAAGAGCTTGAAACAAATGGACTTAGTGGATATATACAGTGTTCCACCCGAACAGAAACTTAATACACATTTTTTTCAGCTGCACACTGGTCATTTTCTAAAGTAGACCATATACTGGTCCATAGGTCATGCTTAAGTATATGCAAGAAAACAAAAATTATCCCATGCATATTATCTGACCACAATGCAATGAAACTGGAAATAAACAACAAAAGAAACCAGAAAAACACCCTAAATATATGGAAACTAAACAACACCCTACTCAGCAATCAATGGGCCACAGATGAGATCAAACAAGAAATTCAACAATATCTACAATTCACTGAAAATTCAACCACAACTTATCAGAATTCATGGGACGTGATGAAAGCAGTGTTCAGAGGGATAATCATGGCTATGAACTCACATATTAGGAAAACAGAACAGGAACAAATAAACCCCTTAATGCTACACCTCCAACAACTAGAAAAGGAAGAACAAACCAAACCCAGAGCCCAAAGATGGGAAGAAATCATTAAGAATACAGCAGAAATGAAATCAATTGAGATGAAGAAAATAATTCAAAGAATCAAGGAATCAAAAGCTCGTTCTTTGAGAGATTAAATAAAATTGATAAATCCCTAGCTAACTTCATAAAAAAAAGAGGAAAGAAAAAGTTCAAATAAGGAATGAAAAGGGTGTAATCACCACAGACCCAGTGGAAGTGAAGAAGATTTTCAAGAGCTACTTTGAGAATCTTTACTCTCACAGAATAAAAGACACAGATGAAATGGACAGATTCCTAGAGAGATAAAAATTACCAAAACTGAATCAACAAGATATAACCACTCTCAATAGCCAAATAACAGCCAGTGAAATACGAGGTGTAATAAAAAACCCACAGACAAAGAAAAGTCCAGGTCCAGATGGATTTACAGCTGAATTCGACAAGAAATTTGAAAAATCTTCAAGGAAATTGAAAAGGAAGCAATCCTCCCAAAATCATTCCTGGAGGGAAGTAATATACTGACACCAAAACCAACTAAAACCAATATGCCAATCTCCTTCATGAACATAGATGCAAAAATCCTCAATAAAATCCTAACGAATAGAATACATCAAATCATCAAAAAGATCATGCACCATGACCATGTAGGATTCGTTACAAGGGATGCAAGGATGGTTAAATATTCAAAAATCTATAAATGTAATACACTATATCAATAGAGTCAAAACTAAAAACCACATGATCATCTCAATTAATGCAGAAAAGGCTTTTGACAAAGTCCAATACACATTCATGTTCAAAGTCCTACAGAAAATTGCAGTAGTAGGCCATTTCAATGTGATAAAAGCCATTTATGAAAATCAAATGGCTAGCATGATTCTAAATGGGGAAAAACTAAATTTTTTTACTCTTAGATCAGGTACAAGACAAGGATGTTCTCTATCATCCCTCCTATTCAATACAGTTCTGTAATCATTAGCTAGAGCCATTAGACAAGAGAATAAAAGGAATAAGAATAGGTAAAGAAGAAGTTACATTATCACTATTTGCAGATGACATGATACTTTACTTGGAAGATCTGAAAAGCTCCACCAAGAAGTTACTAGAATTGATACACAAATTCAGTGGCATAGCAGGATACAAAAGTCAATACTCAAAAGTCAATAGCATTCCTCTACACATAACAAACACACTGAGAGGGAAATTATACAAATAATATATTTTACAATAGCAATGAGGAAAATGAAATACCTTGGAATTAATCTAACTAAAGAAGTCAAAGATCTTTTCAAGAAAAATTACAGTACTCTTAAAAAAGAGATACCAGAAGATTTCAGAAAATGGGAAGATGTTCCCTGCTCCTGGATAGCAAGAACCAACATCGTAAAGATGGACATACTCCCAAAATTGCTGTACAGATTTAATACAATCCTTATCAAACTACCACCAACATACCTCACAGACCTAGAGAAAGCATTCCTAAAATTTTTTTGGAACCAGAAAAGACCTAGAACAGCAAAGGCAATCCTGGCCAACAAAGACAAGGCAGGAGGCATCACAATTCCTGACTTGAAATTATACTACAAAGCTACTGTGATAAAATCAGCATGGTACTGGCAACAAAACAAACCTGAGGATCAAGGGAATAGATTAGAAGACGCTGAAGCCTCTACAAACACACTCCGCCACCTTATCTTTGACAAAGGGGCCAAACATACGCCCTGGAAGAAAGATAGCCTCTCTAACAAATGGTACTAGGAAAACTGGCTCTTTACATGCCAAAAACTAAACTTGATGAAGATCTATCACTATGCACTAAACTAAAGTCAAAATGGATTAAAGATCTAAACATTAAAACAGAAACACTCAAACTCCTGGAAGAGAAAGTAAGAGGAACTCTTGAAGGCATAGAGGTAGGCAAAGAGTTTATGAACAAACATGTATTCACACAGGAAACACTTGAAAGAATTAACAACTGGGATCAATTCTTATTGAGAATTTTTTGCATGTCAAAAGAAATCATCAACAAAGTGAAAAGACAACCCACAAATTTCAAAAATATCTTAACTAATAAGCATTTAAACAAAGGTCTGCTCTCTAGAATTTATAAAGAGCTAAAATATATCAGGGGCCTTAAATTTAAAGACCCAGTCTTGGGCATCCAAGATGAATACACACTTCTCATAGGAAGAAGTTAAAAAAGTGAATAAATATATGAAAAAATGCTCCACATCGCTAGTCATCCATGAAATGCAAATAAAAACAACACTGAGATACCATCTCACTCCAGAAAGAATGGCTATCATAAGGAAATCAACATTTGTTGATTGCAACAACAAATGTTGAAGACTGGTGCCACTATTATGGAAATCAGTGTGGAGACTCCTTAGAAAATAGTACTGGAAATCCCATTCAAGCCAGCTATCCCCCTACAGGGAATTTTCCCAGAGGAAATGAAAGCATCGTATCATAGTGATATATGTGTACCTATGTTTATATCAGCACAATTTGTTACTGCCAAATCTTGGAAACAACCAAGATACCTGTCACCTGAAGAATGGACAAAAAAGATGTGGTATTTCTATAGAATGGAAATACCAGCTACAAAGAATGATAAACTCAAAGCCTTCAAATTTAAGTGGATGGCACTTGAACATGTACTCATAAGTGAAATAAACCAGACACATGTGTGTAAATATCGTGTCTCCCTAGTGCAATAACTCAAAAGAAGAATTACAAATAGAAGGGTATAACACACTTAAAAGGAAAGCAAGAACTTGAAGACTAGACAAGGAAAAGAGAGCAAGAAGAAGAGCTAGGAAACACGACAGAGGCAAAGTCATGCAGTTATATGTACAAGATGGGCAAGACAATGATCCTCAGAATCTTCAGAAGATTTTCGAATCTAGCAGTTAATTGGAAGGATTCTCACCCTGACTAACTATATATTCTGATACCTGTGAATTAAGCAACTGCATTGAAGATGACAATTTGTAGTAGTAAGTTCAGGCTGGGAGTGCCTGTCATTCTGGTCTTCTGAATAGGTGTTGCTTGTCATGACATACCGGTTGCTGCTGAACTGTCTTTTGGATAGACGTTTGTTTAAAAAGGAGGGAGGTGGTGAATGAAGGCAGGAGAGAGGAAAAGGAGTAATGTGGGACTGTCTTAATACAATGGTTAGATTTCTAAACCTATGTGTAAACATATATAATTGTTTATTCCTGTTTTTAAACTATATTTTACTTTTTTTTAATTTTTACGTTATATTTTGTTGGGACTTAAAAGTTTAACATATCAATACTTGATGAAAAATACCTGTTCCATGTTAAGCCTAAGATGTTTGATATGCAGACAGATAATGAGGTTAAGCTCAACAGCCTATGATGTACGTTAATAACAATAAACTTCTCTTCTGGACGGTTAACAACCTAAGTTTGCAGACCTAAAATTAGAGAAAAAGGAGAGCCACAAGGACAGCCAGCATTTTGGCCCTAGCCTTTCAAGGTAAGTTAAGACTCAGGACATAGGAGAACCTCCACTGTAACATCACATAACTCAGTGGTGTCCCAAATTTTCTAATCAAAGAGGAAAGTGATTGAGGATGTAGAGTGTGCCTAAGAAGAGTTGCATGGAGAGAAAACATTCTTTCAGGCTTTCACAGAAAGCAAATTGGTCAAGCAATGACCGTGACTCATCCACATGGCTGACACAAACAAAGGATCTACAAACTGTGGTACAGTGTCTCAGGATAAATCCTGAGGGGATTTGACTGACCTTAATCAGATAGAAAATCTATATTTCTTGTTACATAGGTCTTGCTTTATCTTGGTCTTAACCAACCAGAAAAAAAGTATTAAACCAAAGTATAAGAAGTAAAAACCCCCCAAAAAATTCAAAAAACAAACAAGGGGCCAGGGAGGTGGCTCAGTGGAATAAGTGCTTCCCGGCAAGCGCAAGGGCCTGCATTCAATCCCTGGTTCTGCAAAAAACTAAATAAATAAATAAGTAAAACCATATTATTATGCTAAAAAGGACTCAAGTGAACATATTCTTACATTACCAGACATACAGAAAACCCATTACTATTATGGACTACTGGAGTATTTAGGAATATTTTGCTGAACTATAATATTTAATTGACAAAACTAAACAAAACAAGGGGATACAAATGAATGACCATTTTGTATCTGTATATTCAAAGTGCTTAAGATAGATATACAGCTACATTCTCTTAATTCAGTGAGTAGAGAGATCTGTTCTAAAAGTGTTTGTAAATAGAATATCATGTCTGCATCTTGTACAACAATTAACCACTAAGAAAACAATATGCAATATATTAATTATTGAAATGGTCCTACTAACTTGATTTGAAACTGTCTCATTGCTATTTGTTTCTCAATAAAAATATAAAAAAGAAAGAGTTCTTCAAGAGGATTCAATCTGCATTGTTTGTCTGGTGTAAGAAATAAGAATCAAAATGTGTAATGTAGGGGCCAGGGAGATAGTTCAGTGGAATAAGTGCTTTGCCTGACAAGCCCAAGGCCCTGAGTTTGATCCCTGATACTAAAAAAAAAAAAAAAAAAAAATATATATATATATATATATATATATATATATATATATATATATATACACACACACACACACGTGTGTGTGTGTCTGTGTCTCTGTGTGTAATAGATATTGTGAAACATTAAGAAAATGTTCAAATGGAAGGGGATCTAGGGAGGGTGGAAGTGGATAAGAAAAATAAAAGAATAATGAGAAAAGGAGCAAATAGAAACAAAGCTTTTATAAATTAATAGAAAAATAGGACTTGAAGGAAGGATGAGGAATGGGAAAAAATTAGATTTGTACCATGCACACGTACAAATTCCTTATGATGAATGTGATCATTACATATATCTAAAATGCACCAATAAATTTACTTAACAAAAAACACCTTCCAACAATGAAAACAAAATATTTTGCAAGCATATAGAAGATGAATTTATATGAACAGATCATCAACTGAGAACTGTGAAAAGAAGTCTTTTAGGTGGAGGGATAATGTTATAGAGGCATCTGGATAAAAGAGAAACCAAAAGCACAAAACCATAAATATTTAAGTAAATATAAAAGACATCTTGAAATTTTACTTAAAGAACTATTGTACCTCTGATATCTGATCTAGCAAGTTGGAAACTTGAAATTTTTCACTGTCAAGTAAAAGGTTGGATAAACTGAAAAACAAACAACTCCTCTTAGATTTAGAAGAGAAGTAAGGCTGCCTCCAAGTTGAAGAGACTGAAAGGTGCATGCAGAGAACCACAATTTACCTGAGCTCACTGTCAGAAATCTCTGTAAGACCGCAACTGTAACTCATAAATTAGTTGAGGTTCCAGGCTTGGTGAGATAGCTCAGCAGTCCAAAGCACTTGCTTAGGCAGGTGCACAGGGACAGCAGTTTGAGCCCCAGCACCACATGGAACCTCTACAAATTAGAACCTCTAATTTGTAGAGGTTCCATGTAGAGAATTCTGAGGGACAAAAATTCAAGAGGAACCAGTCATCATTTATGAGTTTTACCTCTTTGAAGTCAACCAGTTCTTACAGTACATGAAAGAGGAGGGAAATTGAAGTATTTAAAATATGACCACACATACTGTCTGTTAACAAATCCAGCCAAAGGAGAAAAATTTACCTGGAGGTAAGTCTGCTGCAATTTACTAAAGCCTAAATAATCACAGAGAAGAAAAATGTCAAAATCCAGCAGTTCTCCCAAACTCATTCCTGAAGGCAAGTATTACTCTAATTCCAAAACCAGAGAAAGATTCAACTAAAAAAGAGAACTACAGGCAAATCTCTCTAATGAAGATATATGTAAAAATCCTCAATAAAATACTAGCAAACAAAATGCAACAAATCATCAAGATTATACATCATGACCAAGTGGGATTCATTCCAGGAATGCAGGGATGGCTCAACATCTACAAATCCATAAATGTAATGTACCACATCGATAAAACCAAGAACAAAAACCACACAATCATCTCAAAAGATGCAGAAAAAGCCTTTGAAAAAGTCCAACACTCATTCTTGATAAAAACCCTACAGAGAATTGGACTAGATGCTTGTCTCAGTTATTCCTCTCTTGTTGCTGGGACAAATACCAAACACTCAAAATGAGGGAAGGAAAAGTTTATTTAGCTCACAGTTACTGAAGGTTTCAAGACACTAGAGGAGAGGCTGCCATGTCCAGAATGACCCTCTCCACATCTCTTGGAAAGCACAGGCCAGCCAGTTTAATGGTTCACTCCTCTCTGGACCAGCCCTTCGGGCCCCACCCTGGTCCTCTAACCCAGTCCTTCAAGCCTCATGCTGCTCTGCAAGCAGCACCACCCCATGATTTACATGAGGCTTTAGGGGGACAACTAGAAACAAAACATAACAATGCTGTACATATCAATCTGATGAAAAACATCTAAGAGAAACCAACAGCCAACATCATATTAAGTGGGCAAAAACTGAGGCCTTCACTTTAAAATCAGGAACAAAACAAGGATATCCACTGTCACCATGCCTATCCAATATAATTCTGGAAACATTAACTAGAGCAATTTGACAAAAGAGAGAGATAAAAGGAATAAGGACTGCAAAATAAGAAGTAAAATTACCGTTATTTCGAATGACATAATACTCTACATAGAGGACCCCAAAAACTCCACCAACAGTCTTGTAGATTTAATTCAGCAATGTAGCAGGATACAAAGTCTACACCCAAAAATCAGTAGAATTTGTACACAATGAACACACTGAGAGAGAAATTAGGGAATACACACCTTTCACAATGTCATCCAAAAAATGAAATACTTAAGAATCAATCTTATAAAGAAAGTAAATGATGTATGCAGTGAAAATTATGGGTCTCTGAGAAAAGAGGTTGAAGAGGATTTCAGAAAATGAAAAAAATATTCCGTGCTCCTGGATAGGAAGAACCAACATTGTGAAAATAGCCATACTCCCAAAATTGTTATACAGATTCAATGCAATCCTTATTAAAGTACCACTAGTATGACTCACAGAGCTACAGAAAACTTTCCTCAAATTCATTTGGAACCAGAAGAGACCCAGAATATCAAAAGCAGTGCTGGGAAACAAAGGAAAGGCAGGAAGTATCAAAATCCCTGACCTGAAATTATACTATAAAGCTACTATGATAAAATCACCATGATACTGTCATATAGACAGATCTGAGGATCAATGGGACAGGTTAGCAAATATAGGCACAACCGCAAACATGCTCAACAACCTTATCCTTGACAAAGGGGCCAGGAATTCTCACTGGAAGAAAGTTAGCCTCTTTAATATATGGTTCTGGAAAAACTGGCCTTGTACACACTGAAGGCTGAAACTAGACCCATGCCTACCACCATGTGCAAAGATCTAATCAAAATGGATCAAAGATTTAAATGTTAAAACACAAACACTAAATCCTCTGGAGGAAAATGTAGGTAGAATCTTAAAGAGATAGGAGTAGGTAAAGAGTTCATGAACAAAAACCAAACTACATGGGAAATACTTCAAAGAAACAACAATTGGGATCTCATCTTTTTGAAAAGTTTCTGCACTTCAAAGCAATTCTGCAAGAGTAAAAAGAAAATCCACAAACAGTGGGGGGGAAAAGGTATATAATTGACTGTCCCTCTGACAAAGGCCTTCTATCTAGAACATATAAAGAATTTTTTAAAAAATCAGGGCCCCACAAATTCAAAGACCCAATCCAAAAATGGGCATCTCAGGGCTGGCAAGATAGCTCAGTGGTATAAAACACCAGCTTAGACAAGCTTAGGCAAGCACTCATGAACAGCGACCCGATCCCTGGCACTACATGCCATGCCAGTCCCAATTTCAGAGTAGGCTGAGTAGGCCAAAAGAAAAAAGTCAAAAATGGGCATCTGAGATGCATATATATGTCTCAGAGAAAAAAATACAAATGGTAAGTAAATATATGAAAAAATGTTCAACATCATTGGTCATCTGAGAAATGTAAATTAAAATAACACTGAGATTCCATCTTATGCTAGAAAGAATGGCTATCATCAAGAAGTCAGCCAATAACAAATGCTGGAGAGGCTGAAAGAGAAAAAGGAAGTCTTCTTCACTGTTGCTGGGAGTTCAGACTGGTACAACCACTATGGAAATCAGTATGGATATTCTCCAAACAGTGAGAATTTGAGATCACATTCAAGTCAGCTATTCCCCTCCTGGGTATTTTTCCAGAAGAACTGAAAACCTCATACCACAGCTATATATGCACCCAGGCTTATAGCAGTGTAATTTTTTATAGCTAAATCCTAGAAACAACCCAAATGCCCATCAACTGAAGAATGGATAAAGATGTGGATGGATAAAGATTTTTGCACAATGGATTATTATTCAGCTATAAAACAGGATAAAATTGAGAATTTTGTCAGTAAATGGATGCAACTAGATAACATACACTTACGTGAAATAATTTAGACTTGCATGTGTAAACATCGTATTGTCTCCTTAATGTGAGAACCTGAAAGGGAAAAATGGAATTTGAAAGATACAATAGATACTGGGAAAAGGGAATGAACTTATTCAAAAGAGAAGAGTTACTGAGTTGAGGAGAAGGACAGGACAGGGAGTAGAGTAAAGAGATTTATCTAGGTATGTAAGTAAGATGATTTGGACAACTATGCAGTTCTACTGGTCTGTGGAAAGAAGCAGCAAATGCTTTAATTTGTTTTGCTTCCTTTTTACAATTGCTTGTAGGTTTTCTATTTTTATTTTGTTTTACATTTCTCTTTTTTTTCTTTCTTCTTTCAATTTTACTTGCACATACCTGGCTATATGTTGGAAGACAACACTATGTATTACCACAAAAAATGTGAAATTCACATTACTTTAAGTGAAATTCTGTATCATTTTTATTTTTTTGTTTTAATTCTAACTTTTTCTCTCTGTAAAAAATAAAAACAAAAGGGAAATAAAATTTTTGAAATAGAAAATCTCAAGACAAAGGAAAAAATGCAGTCTCAGACCTCCAGCACATCCTGAGCAAGTCTAGGAGACATTGGAAGTCATACACCTGAAAGTTCTGAAATGCTAGCAAGCGAAGTAAAGAAACACTCCAGGACTTGTGAGATACTTTGAAAGTACCTCTTAGGCAAGCTGAGGCAAGCATGCAGGAACTGTGGTTCAATCCCCAGCACCTCATGCTACACCAACACTGCCCATGAGGGTGGGCTGGGATGAGTTGACCCAGAAAAAGAGAGAGAGAGAGAGAGAGAGAGAGAGAGAGAGAGAGAGAGAGAGAGAGAGAGAGAGAGAGAGAGAGAGAAAGAAAGAAAGAAAGAAAGAAAGAAAGAAAGAAAGAAAGAAAGAAAGAAAGAAAGAAAGAAAGCGAGCTTCATCAGACTACAGAAGGAATCAGATCAGTAATAACCTCTCAGGTAAAAAAGAATTGACAATCATATTGAAGGAATTGCTCAAAATATCTAAAGAAGACATATATATTTTTAGGAAGAAGCATAGAAAATTTGTGGAAACTTTGAATGAACAGCACAGGAAAGAATTAGAATGAAGGAAACATTGAAAGAGACATTCAGAAAGTTAAAAACGTTCATTGAAAGCTGATAAAACCAGCTTTTGCATGAAGGAAACTTAGGCGCCCTATAACCTATGCATGTAGCTACCTTGGCTGCAAACAATCAGCTAGAGATAAACTGCTGCTTTCTGCCTAGAAGACCCTAAAATCTAAATGTTGAGTTTGGAGGGGCTCATGGAACAAGAGCACCCAAAGAGACCACGGTCTGAGCGAGCATCCAAACACCAGTGAGTCCAGGGACTCGCCTTCCCCAAAATGCCCAAGAAAGCCCTAGAAAAAGAGCCATGGAAGACCAGGGAATGCCAGGCACATGGCCCACAAGTGGCCATGCCTGCAAGCACACTGAGTGGCCCAGAACAAGCAGGAAGGGACAGCGGGCAGTGGGTCAAACGAAGGCAAGTCCCTGTGCACTGATCCTGCGCTACCTGAGAAGGAGCAAAGGTCCAAGCTGGTGTCCATGAAGGGTCCGAGGAAGACAGTCTCTGCAGTGGACCCTGAGATGCCCCTGCACTTCCTTGTAACCTTTCTGCTCTTGCTCAGAAGAAGCAGAGAGGACAAGTGAATTGTTTCATTTCTTTCCAGTTCTAAAGTTAGATCCTCAGAGATCTGGATGCTTTACCAGGCTCTAGTTTCCAACAATGAGGCAGAAGACAAGCAAATCTTTTGCCTCTATCCTTTGGTTCATCAAGTGTCAGATTTGCTTTCTGCTTATTATACAAAGTAAAAATAAAACAAAACATGCAGATTCCCCAAGAAATCAGTTAGCAGTGGGCATCATCTCATGATGGGGAAAGAAATAAGTCATAATGGTCACTCCTCTGTAGCTATAGAAGCTCAGCCACAGAGAGTAGGATGTCCTCTGTCCTCACTGCACTGCCCAGTGACCTGAGCCAGGTATGGGGCCCTCTGACACTTGGACAAAGAACCCGACTCCCCGGTAGAGGGCTGGCAGGGAGGGGGCCTTGTCTTGATATTGCTCAGCATTGCTTTTGACAGAAAACCAAAGAGAAAAAGAGGAAGTGAAAGGAAAGAGAATTTGGGAGGTTTGTCGCTTACTTCTTGTGCTCTAAATTTGATTGACTGATTGATTGATTGTATTTTAGGGAAATGTCTACAAAAGGTTCAATCTCACTACTAGATTGGACTGGTAGTGATCCACCTGTTTATAGCCTCCTAAGAGCTGGGATTACAGGAGTGTGCCAACATGCCCAGTCTCAACTGCCATCTGAGTGTACCCCAGGGGTGGGGCTGGCACAGCAGGCCCAAGGATCGAACCCCCAGCCCCTGTGCCTGCTCGCAGGTGCTTTAATCAGCAGAGCTATCTGGCTGGCCTTTGTGCTATAAATTTTAGATCAGTATGATTTTTTAAAAAATCAAAGTAAAGATTTTTCCAAGAGCAGGGTAGACTCCTAACTTGGACTGGCCCTAGAGCCAATGTTTTAAAACCCATGGATGACAATTGAGATTCTTGGGGCTCAGGCATTAACAGCAGCCAGGTTGCTGTATAGTTCAGTGACTTGACCACATCAGCCCACCCTGAAGATGGAGACATGTGGTCCAACATAGTCCTCTCCATCTCAGTCTGATGCTTCTTCAGAAGCTGGAAGCCCACTTGGACACCTCTGG